>UYRU01041714.1:48936-59880 GCA_900617775.1 Dibothriocephalus latus | reverse complement strand
AATTTTGGAAACGATAGGTTAAGTAGGCCCCCCTCATCCATCACTAACCCCGGGATCCATTAAAACAGGAATGGTGGTAATGGGGTTATTAAGAGTGGGGCCTCACCGCGCACAAGCCACGCACTGTGTGCAAGAAAACATAAGTAATATGTAAATTTCCGCCGTATTTATTATTCTAGGTCTATATATAACAATGAAGTCAAGCGTGATATTCAAAAATGAAGCAAACGCTACTTTCGATAAATAAAAGGAATTTACATAACAAAAACCACAACAAAATAGCTTTGTTCACTTCGTTATATGGTTGTAGTAGTTAACACCCAGAGGACTACTCCCCATAACTTTGAAGTAATAAACCAAATCAAGCAAGCTTGTATTTTAAACCCAGGGAGCCTATGTAACTTATCATTACCATAATTATCTTGCTGCTTAAAAGCTGACACCGTTTAGAGAATTGAAAAATGTACCAACAGAGTTTTTTACCATCTATGAGATAAGCTTTTATATTTTGACAGGTTCGTTTACCCGTAAATAAATTTTTCATTTTCATAAAGCAAAAGATAAATCAGACCAAAATGTAAGATTAAAAAGAGATATGCCCTGAAAACCCCTATGGCTTTATCTACAGTCGTTTAAGACGATGGCTAGAAAACTTAAAGCAGACAAGATAGTTCGATTATAACTCAGGGATTAGCATAGGGCGCTATGTCGAACTGTAGCATTAGTGAAGTCATTTTATGAAATCGTCACTGAATTTTTTTCTGGTCGATTCCTTCAAATAACTTTTCATATCCACGGTCATTCCGTTGGTGAAGTCCGAACAGAGCAGATACTCCTGCTGAGGTTCTTTAAAGTAGCTAAGTAGGGCTGAAGGCAGGAATGCAAGGAGAATATCGAAAAATCACAAGTAGTCGCAATCAGTCTTCAGATCACAACAATTTAGGTCGTTTTGCCCTCACAGCCTCACGCAATCGCTACAGCACTTGCAGATACTAAGCTTGGGTCAGTGCAGTGCTGTGCGGAATGAACTCCATGAGAACGAATCTTTTGATGTTGAGAAAGAGACCAACCATCATGAAATTCAAGTTTTATTGCTGGACGTTGAGGGGCCGCCCGAACGCGGTTCATTTTCGAGTGGCATTTGGTGACCGCATAACCGTGCAAACCACTCGTAAATCTATGTCTGACTTAGAACTTTCATTCCGAATGTTTTCCAAAGCATTGAAACTCTTGCTGCCGCAGTTTTCTTTAACAGGCAACAGGAGTTGAATTTGGCACGTTTTTGTGCGACACAGGGTGAACATCATCAGAATTGTCGTCCGATGTTTCAGTAAAAATGTACCAAGATCCCCTAATGTGGGGGATTTACTGTTGGGAAAAGTGCACAAAACTTTCCCTTTAAACGCATCAGGAATGCATAGCTCATATTTACATATGATCAGACTCAGTTGGTCCCTCTTAATTGGAGGGCTTTTCTTCCGCTAACTGACACTTACTATTTCGTAACTTTCAGGCGGTCTCCGTGGACAGTAAGGGCAGGATTTTCGTAGTTGACACAAAGGCTTGTTCAGTCTGTTACTTTAAACCAACTGGACGCTACTTGGGACAGTTCGGGTCTCGTGGTACGAATGACAACCAGTTCACTGGGCCAGTGGGCATCGCAGTTGACTCAACTGATCGTATCTACGTCACCGACACTCCAGTTCACTGCATCAAGGTCTTCGAGAATGGTGGAGAGTTTCTCTTCAGGTTTGGAAGCAATGGACCGGAATGGGGTTGTTTCCATTCACCTACCTACCTCTGCTTCGACTCCAATGACCTGCTCTACGTTAGCGACTCGGGTAATTGTCGAATTCAAGTAAGTCAGCGACCCTTTTAAAATCCATGAAACACTAGTTGTGCCTTTACACGGTCAATATGCTTACAATCAATATACGAAAAACGACATAGCAAATGTCATCCTAAGTATGAGGAAAGATTACGTTCTTTAAGGTGTGCCATTCCCGACAGTTGACTTGAAGATATAAAATAGTAAGAAGTTTAGGTGGAGTGCTTCATATACGAACTGAAGATACCATAGATTAGGCATGTTGGTTTCAAATAGTCTGGTTTCCAAAGCAGATCGAAAACTAAATCGGTTTGTGAAGACTGGCGCACAAATGATGGTCAGAAAGTTAAGGCGTATCGCAAGTTATCCAATCAGTTGAAATCATTGGCAAAATAATTTCCTGGTAATTACTGTAAAGATTCATTATAAGAATTGAGCATGCAGCAATATCTGCTGGGTCAACGTATTAACATCACACCTAATAAACCATAATTTCACATGAAGGTGAAAATGGTACGGGAAAATGGTACCAAAGCTATTTGAAAGGTGGTTCTAGTCTCAAAGAAAGAAACTGCCTGATAGGTGGTACTATCCAAACAAAAACTGAACAAGTGAATCCACTTGACCTAGCGAATCCTGACATAATCCAGAGCATAGCAAATAATGACTGCTTGACCAACTTAGATATGAAGATCCATTCTAGAGAAGGACCGGAGGCTAAAATTGAGCTTCCGGCCTATTTTTTGTCAGCAGGTAGACATGCTTCAGTCCCAGGTGGTGAAGTCCTGAGCTTTGAACGCGCGTGGGATCACTGCAGAGGAGAGGATCGTTGGCTCGGTAACCGATTGAATCGGGGGTTTAGCCCTGGATCTTACGGGTTTAATGGGGGGGGGATAGTACTCAATGCTGGAAAAATAAGCCGGAACGGAGATTTGGTCTCAATTTTGTCGGTCAGAAATACTAATCGGTCACTGTTGATTTGTTTATAAGCGAATACCTGCTAGACGGCAGGTCAGGGCTGCATTAAAATTGGAAGGTCCATATTCAGCGAACTGAGAGCCATTCTTGTTCACAACCGTAATCTTCTAAGATATTCTTACGTAGGCAACCGTTGATGGAATGTTTCACTTTCCACATTAATTGACTCCCGACTCCTCACTTGAGTTTCTCTGCCACCGGTGTAATATTATTGTCCAAGAGAAGTTCTACCAACGTAATTGGTGATGTCCAACATTTGCCCGAGAGCAGGGATGGTGATTGTGGCCAGGTAAAGTGAAAGTAAACGAGCTGCCATCTATCCCACTCTAAACCCTCACGCCGCTTGAAACAGTGACAAGACAAAGCCGAAATGACCGAACAGGGATCGGGCGTAAGACGCTTTCTCCAGATGCAGCCAGAAACACCGCCTAACTTAATCTTTAGTGGCAGTAGACTTTGCGCGGGTACTACTGCCCTGTCTACCCTCACTCACCTACAGTAGGTGTCTAATCTGACTCTAAGTAGCCAGGGCGAGAGAAACAAAGTTGCGAGGTATATAATTTAATTCCATCAGGCAAGGTTAAAGAAACTCTTCCGACATCAATTTACCGACATAAATTGACCGTTGATGTCCAAAAAGTGCAGAAAGGCTGTCGGCCATCAAGTTATCACAGACCATGCATTAATTTCGTGCGTGCTTACATACTTTGACGAAAGTGCATTCTTAATCAAATGGTATTGTATGTACCAGCAATCGTAACCAACCTTATTTCAAATATTCAGGTTTTTGACAATCATGGTCAGTTTCTTCGGCTGCTAACAACCCCACTGGGCATGCTAAACGATCCAAATGGAATTGCGGTTTCATTGGCTGACCAAATGGCTGTTGTGGTGGACTCGGGGAACTTCTGCATCAAGGCCTTCCAAATGTACGATCCGGTTGCCTCAGAAACGAACAACAAGAAACTTGAGCGTCAAAAGCCATCAATGTAGCAACCGCAGAGCTCACAGGCTCCTTGCGACCGCAACATCACTGAGAGCAAGCGATCAGGCACAACCGAAATACCGTTGACTTCCACAGATACCGGCCAAAGTTGACCTGAGCCTGACTTATGCAGTACCACATCTACCCTTTTATTTCCAATAGTGAAATATTTGAAGTTTGCCGATCCGCCATCAATGCTCCTTATGCATTTAGTTTGGTCATACCTTTTCTAAGGTGCATAAAACAGTCATAACAATAAGAAAGAGATAGGACGGAGGATGAATTTCGGGATGCTAGAATACAACGATTGTACTTTGAGATGGAGTTGGGAACGGCAAACTTCTACTCCACTAATGGGGGGGGAAGAAATTCTAGTAAACAGTTGTTCGCATTTAACCAAAATTCTATTCATTTTCGGGAATTGAAAAGAATTTATGGTCCCGCAATCTGATATGGAATTAATTCTAGATAGTCTAGACTTCCTTCTTACACACAGCTGCTAAGTCATATTGCGGGATTCGATGCCTACTGCTAAAAAGGTACGAAAAATTGTGGCTTAAGTTTTCCCTCCATTTTTCTTCGCTTATAACTGATTTCCTGCAATTAATTCAGATCAAGAAAGTGGTTTGTCACATGACGGTGAAAAAACTGTCAACCGGTGACATCCGTCTGAGCAGTTCGGAAAAAGTTGGTCGGAGAATTATGGCTGTTTGGGCGTGCGGACGGAAGATATTAAGTATAGTAGAATCCTAGTTTAGGCCCCAGATCAGCACGCGATAGCCCCATACGTCTGTAATACGAGACAGGCTGTAATAGAGAGTAAACAGTGTGGGCAATATAAAGAAAAGTAAATATAAATAAAAAAATAAAGTTTATAAAGTATAAAAAACAGGAATAATTATTTAAGTGATCGAATGTTTGTCAGCAAAAGACGTGCCATAATTAAAATGTACAATTACGCAAATATTGGGGAATAACTAAAGTAAAAGATAACTAATTAAAACTAGAATGAACTAACTAACAAACGTAAACTGAAGAAAGCTAAACTCACTTAACTGAAAAATAATCTAAAACTTAGATAAAAATAGTTAGCATAAGAATAAACTGAAAACTACACTGCAAACTGAACTTAAATATGAATAAGTTAAGTTAACCAAATAAAATAAAATAACCGAAAGTTGTTGCGCATGTAAATTTAAGGTTTGCGCGGCGCCTCACGATGCGAGCTATGCTAATCTAACTCCAGAACGGTAAGTTGGACCTCAGGTAAATTGAAGTAGACGACCTAGTCACCAAATGTTTTTCACGAATATCAAGAAACCCAATAAACTATAAAGTGTAAATAAATAAAGATGTTCAAACGTTGTCACGCCCAATAAACTATAAGTAAATATGCAATGTAAGTAAGTGTCTGTGTTTTTTTAGGGTGCTTTATTTTGGTGCGAAAAAATTAGATTATCCAAACACCTCCACCTTAGGTATCAGTGTTTTTGAATATAAATCGGCACATTCAAATCCTTATTGACGAGAGACTTCATTTTCGGATAAAATATAATCAACTCCATATACTGGCGACCTTGATTTACCATAGTGGGGGTGCTTTCAACTTATTATTTGGCTAAGGTGGCCATTTTCCGTGTATTCTGAAACCACCTGTCAGACAGAAAAATCGAAAACTGAAATATCGTAGCTATTATAAATGGTCGCAAACATGTACTAAATCCCAGAAGAATGTGCTTTGGCACGTATAACACAATTTGTTTGAATACAACTTTTGTTAAAAGTAGAAACTGTCAAATTTAACCCTACTACGAAAGATAAATGTTGTGCGGGTACGGCAAGAGGGTAAACTGCTGGAGCATTGGTATCGGTCAGGGGCATTTGCCCAAAAACATTCTCTGCGTCTTTGACGAGGGGAGCGAACCAACAGTCGAGACATCCTGAGTGAAAAACGGGAATTGGAAGCCCCACACTGAAAGTGGCCTTAGGCTAAATTCCAGGAAGGTTACCTACTCCCGCGCTCTAACCCTAAAGAAAAAACTTACCCAACTCTAAACTGCACTGTAATGCTAATCTCACAGAAGTGTAGCATAAAGTCATTCGGATTACTCAGGGGTGTCTGTTCCAATGCACAATTTAGATTTGATAATCACTGAGAATTTGTTATGTTTTCAGAGGCTTAGAGTGCATTTTGATTGGTATTTTGGAATTTACAATGAGAATAGAATAAAAAAGGTTAATAACACCGAAGTGCTGGAAACGGAATCATATTTACATGTAGGTTATCCTAAATCGTATGGCCTTAAAAATTTCACAACAGTTTTCTTGATGGGGATGGAGATCGGGCTCGCTTCTCCAGTTAATGGAAATTTCCATTCCTTTAGTTAACAATCAAAACAATGATCGAATAGTCTTATACATACGCAGCTATGTCTTGTGCATTTGCGTTTTTGGATGCGATATTTACGCATTCGTGAAATTTTCAGTGGAACTTAATTAATTTGTATATACGATTTTGTCACAGCCGTGGAAGATTTGAGAGATTCGCGAAGAACCCTGCAAAAGTGCTTATGCTTAAGTTTTGAAGTCATTCACGTGTGTTGATGCTTTTAGATATAAAATCAGGGAGAAGGAATTTGTTAATGAAAATTCAGCTGGTTTTTAGGGAAAATGAAAGATGTACAAGAAATAATTTAAGCATTTCTTTCGAAAAAGTTTCGCTTGCAAAGTAAAACTCTCTATTTTGGGTATGTTACTGTACTGGACCTTTGCAAATTTGCTAATGGTTCCATCATTACTGGAAAATACTGCGCGGACGTAGGCACCAGGACTGTACAGGGTGAAGTGGAAGAGTTGGAAGTAGCTAATTACACGATAAGAATCCCTTTTTTGGACGTGCTCCGAAAATTATAAATGGCTGCCAAGTCAGTATTCTGAGGTGCTGGCCGGAAGATAAATAAATCCTTTCTAGTAAATCGAAAACCCACCTACAGAAAAAAGGAAGTGGACTTTATTAAACACGTGGTCCTTTTCAGGGGATTTGTCTTCGACTAAGTTTTACATCATATACTTCATTTCTGGTTTCGTTGAAAATTTTTGTTCACAATTTCCAGCTCTTTCAATTAGCACACTTCAGCAGGTTCCTAAATCAGTTTCCTATAATTCTGTTTTGCTTTTATTATGACTGCCTATCTCTGGAAGTTCTCCATTCCGGCCATCTCCCTTCCGCCTGCGACAGGTGAACGCAATTATGACCAGATGTGACGCGGCCATGTGCAGTTGGCCTGCTACTACGGTGGGGAGGAGGGGAAAAATGTCCTTTCTGGCCCTATTCCCTGCTCCTTCCCCTTTGTTTCTTCTCCCCCTTATTTGTACAACAAACGCGATCATTATCTTCTACCTCATTTGTTACGACGTCCTTTTCATCCAGCCAAACAGCCTCTGGCCTTTTTTCAGCATCATTAATTAATTAGTTATCCGGACTGAAAATGAAGGCTGAAGGGTTTATAGGTTAGAACACTCGTCTCCAGAAGGCAGAGTAGACTATCTCCATCACAGTGCAAAACAATGGGCTAATGGCTTTTGTCAATTTCCCCTCCTCCTGACTCCCCCGCGATTCAGTTTGTCAAGAGAATGCAAAAGGTTTCGAGCACTGCCAAGAATCTAGAGCACACATAGAAGGGTTTTACCTGGGGCAAAAAAAATACGAAAATACGATGCACTGTAAACGGGCCTTTTGCCTTTACTACAACACCCTTCCAGACAGCAACTGTTACCCTTAAGTACAATGACCAATTTCATGTGGTGCCTGTAGGCGCAGCTAAAGAGGGGTACTTACTTAGAGACGACGCTAGATGTCCGACGGTCAAATAATAATAGGAGAAGTTGCCGCTAATTGTCATAAGGATGTATTCCGCCCAAATCTGCCTATTTTGTGAATGCAGGTAGGTGTGCACGCGAGCAAAACAAAAAACTTCAAAGAAAGGTTTATCAAAAATTTAAAGCGCAACTTTGCATTAGCAGCAGTTTGGGGACTCAAGGGGAAATTTTTACTGAAGAATTTATCAGTTAGAGATCCCTTTCAACTAGAAACTTTCGTAAGATGGGCAATCCCTTCGACGACGTCGTCGATATTTCTCGCTCTGCACCGAAAGTAGTTTTGCAAAGCATGCTTTCACGTAGGCGGTCACATTTCTAACAACAATTCCAGCTTTATGATGTCCACGTCCCTTTATTTGACAGAGACTACGCCGACTACGCTTCGTACTTTTGCACTGTGAAGTAGCTTGCAGCTTATTGACATCTCTAATGATTTATTGTGAGATCTGCGTAACCGAAAACAGCTAAATTCGACTTTGCTTGGGTTCTGAAGTAGCGTCCACTATGGATTCAGGCTTTTCGCTAAACGAGTTTACTACATTACAAGCGAACAGGCGAGTCCCAGGAAGTAATTGAGAAGACTACTCGATCGCTGGGACAATATTTTTATTCGCCTAAAATTTCGAGATCCGTCGTGGATTCATCATCAGAGACATAAGCAGAGAACAGCAGCAGATAAGGGTAGCGTATGCACAGGAGTTTGCAGTATTTATAGGATACATTGCAGTAATGACTGTATCCTATAAAAACTGCAAACTCCTGTGCGTACGTTACCCGTATCTGCTACTATTTATGTCTCTGATGCCGAATCCACGATGGATATCGAAACGTCAGACGAATAAAAATTGCCCTAGCGATCGAGTCCTCTTCTTTTTGAGTTTACTACAGGTTTAAATTGCCAATAAGTTTTGTTTAACTGTAGGACAAGAGTATTTTTGTTGTTACTTTGGCCCAGGTGCATTGGATTAGGCAAGTCATTACATGACTTTCGCGAAGATAATTGGTGGAGATAAGACAGTTCTTGCCCTGGATCGACTGTTGAATCGTGCCAGTTCCGGTACAGTCTTTTTTAATTGACATAAGAGAAGGAGAATCAGCGACTTGGCCAGAACTCTAAAATGGTCATTAGTCACTTGTTATGAGTTGAGTGACCTTCAATTTAAAATCCCTTTCACTTCTACTCGAGCTCTTCAATTTGTGGATTGTGCTTTTTATTCAAAATTATCCGCGAATCATTAAAGATTCAGAGTTTTCTTGGGAGTTAAGGTGCATATAATTAGCTTATATAATGAAATTACTGTCAAGGCTATGCCCTTGGTACTCGCCATTACTGATGTTTTCTTCTTTTTCTCAAAAATTGTGCGAAATTCAAACAAATTCTTCTAGGAGCAAAAATACTAGGAGCAGTAAGCACTATGTGCCATAAAGTTTACTTCCACCCGAATCTGCGTACCCATATGCACTCTATTTTGCTGATTTAGGCCAATGGGCACTTGGACGGGAAACAATGTTGAGAGAACAGAAGCGAATATGCGTGCCACAGGTTCTTGTTGTAAAGAAGAAGAAGACGCGATCTCTGGAATAACAGTTTTCTTCTGAGCCGAGTTGAGAGAAAATCTAACGAAAGGCCTTAAGCGAGACTTTTGATAGCTCCCATAAATTTCAATCTGTAGAAAAATGTTTCCGAGTCAGAGGTTTTTTTCGAGTAGGACCTTTCGTAACAAAGACAATGCAGTACACAGTGCAACATTTTCTCGCTCTGCAACCCTGGGAAAATCTTCACAGACTTCTCTTTTACTAAGGCGATGCTAAAATCTCAGCCCTTTAGTGTCTACGTTGTTTTGTAGGACAGAGACTGCAGCGATATGGTTGCGTCCGTTTTCTCTGTTGGGTAAATTTGAGGCAGATCCCTCCACTTGTCAGTGTGAGTCTTCAAGAATGTTATTGCAGTCGATAATTTGCCGACCTTTGAGTTGCTGTAGATTATGGGGTAGACCATGACTTTTACTCTAGCCTTAGTTCAATAAAGACATTTTCATGAAGGCTTTGCACTGAGATAACCTTTCAGTGACCATTCTATCTGAACATACTAGTTGGCATCATAAAATGGAAAACTTACCCGTAGCAAAATGTCCGGGGCTTGGTTAATCGTGGGGTTCATTTTAAGGATTTTGCCTTTGATGCAGTCCACTTTAGTCCGTTATAGTTTAAATTTTGTTTGCGCACTTGCCAGTTCTCCCAATTAGCACAAGCAACCATGTTTTTGAATCTTTTTTCCATAATATTGGCTGCCTATCTCTTTCCCATTCGGGCAATTTTCCTTCCGCAATCTGTGTCAGCATGCGACAGGTGAACCCAATCATGACCAGATGTGATAGAATCGGAAGCGGTAGGTCTTGATGGGGTAGAAGAAAAACCTTCTCCTCCCCCCAGTTTCCCTGCTCTCTTCCCCCTCATTTCCCTTCATCCTGTTGTACAATAAACAAATTAATTCCCCCTCCGCTTGATCTTTTTCTCCCTGCCCCTTCCATAAAAATTGCCTCAGACCTATTTCTCAGCATCACTTATTAATTCGCTTGACTAAAAATGAGGAGAAGGGGGAAAATGTCAGTTATAGAAAACACTTCCGGAAGTCGGAGGGGGGCGTTTCCAAAGACAGCAGCTTTCATCGACAGTCCCCCTCCTCTCAGTTTCCTTGGGACTCAGTTCGTCCGGGGAAACGCGAAACGTTTGCCTAAAACTTAAGGAGCATATGGAAGGGGTCCACGTCAGGCAATAATTTAAAATATGACCCACTCTCAAATGACTTTTTTTACTGTTACTGCAGCACTTTTTTAAGAAGCCTATGTTATTCCCAGACGTCATAACCAATTTTATGGGGTGCCTGCATATGCCGAAGCAATAATGAAGTAAGAATGATTCTAGAGCGAAATTACCAAGAGGAGACATCACAAATTGAGATGAAGACGACTCAATCGCTGGGGTAATACTTTTATTCGCCTGACTTTTCGAGATCCGTCGCGGATTCGTCATCAGGGACATAGTCAGAGAGCAATAGCAGATAAGGTAGCACATGCACAGGAGTTTGCAGTATTTCTAGGATACAGTCATTACTGCAAACATACAACGAAAATTAACCGTAATTGCCTTCTGGAGTTTTGGTGGTCTGTTGAACGGCATGCGAGTGCAGGCGCGATGATTGATCGGCCATCTGGCGCTCCGGCGTTGGCATAGGATGACGCGGTTGCCTGTCCGTTCCCCAAGTGGCAACCTG
>UYRU01041713.1:25554-44776 GCA_900617775.1 Dibothriocephalus latus | reverse complement strand
GGTTGATTTTATGGCTAGCGGACGATCAGGAGAGCAGTTTCTTTTCCTGCAATTTAGCGCAGGCACATCCGGATTACAGGGGAGTTCCTATTTTTGGGTCTTACCTTTTCATGTTTATCATGTTGGCTGTAGGGCAACATGGGCTGATTTGCCGTGGGTACAGACGTCCTATTGTTCACCTCATTCTTTTCATTATCTTAATTTTCCCTGCGCAAATAATCAATCCGAATCTGCTGGCCACACGATGATTGGAATATGGTTAACTTCAAATTAAGTGACGCCAAGTTCCAAACAGCAAATGCAAAACAAACGGATTAATAGGTACTAAGTAATGACGGCTGCCATTTAAGAAAATTAAGTTTTACATAAATTGCCACGTTTGAAAGAAAAGTAACGAGAATATGTGGCAGTGTGTTTATGGATGTGAAAAAAGCTAACCTTATTCCTCTCCTAGACCAGCATTTTCGGTTATTGCACCTACGAGCTTCGTGTGAACATATTAGCTCTACTATGTTGTCCAGAGCTCACTAGTTTACACAAATATCTACCACAAAGGCAGCCTTTTCTAGACCCGATTGTAAGTACCTTGCTTTCAACAATTCCACTTGAAGAGGTTTAAGTGATTTTTCTTAGCAAGTGCTTCACAAGTCGCAGCCGAAGTGGCTGACTACGTTCGAAAATATATTTCGTTTCTTATGTGTTGTCAGACTAATTTTTTCTTCAAATTGGGAGCCAGGGCGTCATTCATCAATATAACCGTATTTACTGGGTCTCGGTGAATGCATTATTTAGGGCATAGGTATTGACTTAGCGATCAAAAACAGAAGCGTTTAGTAACATGTTATGAAGAAGATGTCTGTCTCGTTTGCTTGTACAGAAGTTTGGTTCGCC
The DNA here is from genome assembly GCA_900617775.1 of Dibothriocephalus latus. Taxonomy (NCBI): domain Eukaryota; kingdom Metazoa; phylum Platyhelminthes; class Cestoda; order Diphyllobothriidea; family Diphyllobothriidae; genus Dibothriocephalus; species Dibothriocephalus latus. The sequence continues at coordinate 43,885 of UYRU01041713.1, read as the reverse complement.
CTGCTTATAACTGCAACTATTGGTGGGAGGTGTCTTAATAAATACTGAGCGGTTTTTGTAACAAGTAGTGCAGTGATTTTTCGGCTGCTTATTTCTATTCACCTCATTGTCAACCGCAAAAGTGGTGACCTTCGTAACCGCTTCTACAAAGATAAGCAACAACATCTTTCGGGTCTTCAGTGCACTACGCAGATCAAGTCTGCATCGGCCTTAGTGCCTAATATTCGATTAAAGTTACTTTTAACATCGAAATTAGAATTCATTTAAGTATAAATATAGCCAGTATTTCATCAAAGAATGAACCTTATTATAAGTGTCATGACATGACATTGTTAAAATATCCCATTTTTTTCGGTTCGAAGCAGGAGTAAATGCAGTACTTTTTACTTCCATAACTTCAGCCGTTAATGATCTATTGTAAACTTATTCAAGAAAAAGGGCATTTTACCACCAGCTTAGGCTTACAAGGGAAACGGCAGCGTCCCATATGCGCCATGATTTATGCCAGTAAACACCCCAGTTCCATATGCCAAGGTGACTTGGCCGTGATTGCGATCGATAATTCGGACTTCCCCATTAATGGCTAAATCTAGGTGTGCTGGTTTTCGGCAGTTGTTGAGGAGGTTTTCACAATATTTTATTAGATCCCAACAAAGCTAGCATGTTTTTTTCATCAGTGTGATTTCACCGATATTTTACCTGAGATATTTTTTATGTCTTTGAATAATTGGTCAATCACTCGGCAGCCTCGGAAGAATTTGAATTTGCGGTAGCAAGGACGAAACCTGAGTGCAGCTGACGCTTGAATTACGTGAACTTCCATTTCGCTTTCTGTACATAATGCGTCTCCGTCTTCACCCTATGTTGATATTTGAAAGTGCGTTTCAGGGTAATGGTGATGCAAGAAGGCCAAAAGTGCACTATCTCGTTACCCAAACTTCGTCATCATGTCACTTGGGCTAAGCAGGCGGACTTTACTCGGTGGTGCGAGGTAAACATGCAATTGTAGTGCCCAAGAACGAAGGAACTGTGTGAAACAGCTACCTAACTACCAACACCGATCAAAAACGACTGGCATTTGTTTGGCCCAAACACGGTATTTACATCGCAACCATTCGGAAAATGCTCCTCTTAACGACAAAAGCAAAACCCTTTTTGTACGATAGCACTAAAATGCATTCACCATCTGAACATAGCTGACGTCACATCCCTCAGACTACATACCTATTTAGATGGTTAAACGAGGCCCCGTAACTGGCTAAGACTGTATCAACTAAATCTCGCAACATATCATCCCAAATAAGTTTATTAACCAATCCCCATAGGGTCTTTTATTCCATGCACCAGTAGATGAACCACATCTTTAAGCCTTTGTGGTCAGCACGAACATTTTCTTTCTCCCTGAGTTCCTTGTTCCAGAGTGAGAGCTATTTTCTAACACTTATGGTAAAGAACTCACTCTGTAGCCAACTGGGGGTTGATGTTCGACGTACGGCCAGGCAAATCCGTCGGAAATCTGATGGGCGATATTGTAGCGAAAACATAGGTTCGAAACTACGGAAAAATGTATTTTACTAAGTTTTAGCTAACTTGGACATTGTTGTGCATTGGAAGTGCACTAGCGGTGGTAAAATAGGACTGCTAGATTGACCAAACTACCGGCAGACGAACCTACCATCCAGACTGTTGTAGACATTTGGTTGGTGTTGGCTTTGATTGTGTTGCATAAGACTTGTAGGTTTTTTGTAGTAGCTGGTTGACTTAGATAAAGGACCTTCGGATTCCTCTGCTGAGGATATGCGAATTCATATTCCCCTGACTAGGAACCTACTCAGATGGTATGACGTGGCCGGCTAATCGACTATGCACGCTGAGACCACATCAGCGTCCGATCAGACAATGGTCCTCAGGACATTTGTTTACCAGCACTTATCACATGGACTATTCCATGCAGCGCTATAATGTCCGTATATTTAAGTATTACCTGTCCGGGTAAAGATTCCTTGGTTTACAATACATAACTGACTACTAATTTTGTCGTTGTTTATTATTTAGGTTTGCTATTAGTTCACTGTTCCACTTTATTAGTTTAGTTAAATGAAGGTTTAGTTTGCTTTTTAGTTTTATTAATTTTGGTTAAGTTTTTAATTAAGTTAGTTTAGATTACTTTTTTTCCTCATTCTGATATTTTCCAGCCATATAACCTCTATGAACATCGATTTCGTATTACACAGACCTTGGCATTTTTGTTACTGTGTTGTAATTTGTAGGGAATCCTTGCTCCTGTATGCGCTGAAATGACTGTTCACCTTGAGTCCCCTTTAAACGCCAACGGAAAATACATAATCCCTAGCCAACTGGCGTTTGACTTTTGTCTTAAAGCCAGACGAGCCCACTAGAAAGCTTTAATAAAAGGAAAAGCTCGCTACCATGCAAAATTATATTTTGCTGAATTCAAACTAACAAGCAGTTGGCATGCATTCCGGTGGGGGATTATAGCATTAGCAGTATAACGTCTAAACTGAATACGACATTGTTTGGCGGCCCAACGGGAGTTTTGCATTAGCAGGGTACTAATGGAAGAAAAAGAGGAGGGCTAAATTGGCGAGGACGATTGCAGATGAGCCTGATGTCCAAGCTGCCGCGTTGATTGTGGCTGTCATACTTTTGCCACCAGCAGTTAACTTTACAACCAGCGGCCCTGATTCAGCTATTCCCGTCACCATGACATAGTTGACACCTACAAAGATGGGTGCGTTGTTTTGGGTTGCATTCAGGTAACTGAAGGCAGTCGGGCGGCATACATAAAAACCAAAGTCCATCTTACCGTTGTCAACTTTGAAACAATCTTTAGATGGTGTTGCTGGGCAGGATTCTTTGTCATTCGTTGGATCCACTGGGCTACCGACGGTCTGTCCTTCGGAATTCATTAGAACCATTTGCTAAATGGAAGTCAAGAGGTTGGTTTATTTAAAAAATAATGTTAAATAAACGTGAATCTGCAGCACACAACACATTTAGAATTCGTGGGAACAGTTGATACATTTCGGGTCATGCAAAAGGCTAAATCTTTGACTTACGGTTGGCTTGTAATCTAGTTGCACCTTGAAAGTGTGTTCCGTTTCTGTCAAATATTTAATTTCAATTGGGGGAATTGGTGTTGAGCCACCTGTAAATGTAACTGCTGACGTTTTGGCCTTGTCTGCCAGAGCAAATATCACATTCCACACATCTGACATTTACATATAATATAGCAGGCGTTAGTTGACTTTCAATGCATTAAAATGGTAGAGCAATGTAAACTGCATGTCAATATTTCGGAGAACATATTTCGTAAATATTGTTCATACTGAAATTACCGATTGACGCATAGCACACATAAGCGTCCATTGAGGAGCACTCTGGCAAGTTCCTGCCGTTTATTGTGGCCGCCTAATGGGTACCTTGTGTAAATTAAAAATGGTTGCCTACCGATATGTTGACGGGGGGGATGAATCCCGTTTCGATAACAGAACTGACCGGGGAAAAAACATTAACAGCCTGAGATTGTCCTGAATGGGAGAAAGAACGTGTTAATTTAGACTTAACTGTAACAGTTAAAGACATCACAGTATATTACAAAAGTCCACCAGCAGAGCTTACCTATCAGCAGGAGCACGAGTACGAACCTTGGGGTAACCATGTTATGCTGGGATAGAAAAAATATTAATAATGAATTAAAACATTTTATGATTTCGCTTGACTAAAAAACTTTGTTTAGGTGTACAAACATATTTATACATTTTTAAATGCCATATGCGTTCAGCAACCCAATTGAGTACCAGACCTGAGAGACGCACGTACGTGTTCTCTTCAATAAGCAACACGATGCACTTTTTCAATATGTTGTAACTCTAACTTTCAAGTAGTCGGAGTGAGCTGATCGTCCAGCCAGCAGTAGCTTGACTTAGTGTGGAGTGGAGTACGGCAAAACGACGGGGTCCTTTTATAGTGTAGCCTCTGATGCGAGATGAAGTTTAAAAACAGACTAATCAGGCACCCTCTCAGTAAGTCAGAATGGTGCCACCTGAAAACTGTGAGTTGCGTCATCGGTACGGAATATTGTATGTGCTTTGCAGCATTTAGTACTTTAAGTCACAGAAGCTATAGATAGCTATAAGCATATACAATAGATTGCATACCTGATGAAATATGAAGAGCAAAATTTGAGGGGGTGGTTTAACGCACATTTGAGGTTGTGTTTTATGTTCATTGAGTTGACTTGAGGTGCAAAATGCTGTTCGGTAGGAAAGAACTCGGTTTACATCAGTACACTGGGAACAACAACGGGCAAAATGGGGACTAAATACAACGTTTGCCTATGCCCAAATATTTTTCTATGCTATTAAATGTCGCGGAAAAATCTCCGTGCTGTTGCGTGTTATCCTATGACATAAAATTTAAAAAACGGAATTTTTTTAAATTTTATATGTTCAGCTAACAGACAATTTTGTTTTGCGTTCGTGAAATTGAGGTCGGTCCAATTTGACAAAATAAAGGCAAAATAAGTTCAGAAAATGCTGTGCTGCCAAGTTTTGTGCCATAAGAATGAAAAATAAGCTTATAAGGTCGTTATTTGTTCTACCAAACCTTTAATGTATATTGTCAATTTAAAGGGTTACAGCCCAGGAATGCGTATGAGAATTGGATTAGTATTAAGAAGCCAAATCGGTTGTACAATCACTATGACGGTTAACATAACACGCATTTTTGTGAGTTGTCGCGGGATATTGCAAAACAGTTTTCTCAAAGATCGGAATTGATATTTGTGCCACTCTGGGCTGCATTTGTTAGTTTAGAACTGAGCGTAGACGTTAACTTATATAGTAGAAACTGTTTTGGTTTAGGTGGAAAAGTTAACTGTTTCATTTTAACAGATGACGTGTCCGTCATTTTAGGATATTAAAAAATATGATCGTGATTTAATCTTCAAAAAAGTAAAGCACGCGGATATTCGACGCCAACATATAGAACTAAAGGTCTTTTTCAAGAGGTTACTTGTTATGAAATGTTTGTAATCAATTTTAGGTATATTCAAACGTAAACTCTATTGTGCATGTTTATTAGAAACTCATTATTTAGGTAAATGCTTCGAGATGTATTGTATTTTGAAGTTTGAGGTTAACATGTAGAATATAATCATTATTTATGATTAATGAACTGAAGGCAGGGAAAATGGTAAATATTAATAACCATTTTAAGGAAGATTCTGTATCTCTTCGCAATCGAAATGCAAAATAATTACAAAGGAATGTGGCGGAAGGAAATGTTGCTTAGTGCACAAAAAAATGGTACGCTTTTAATTACACATGACAATACCATTTAAATTTATTAGTCCCTAACCGCCATCTTCGCACGTGATCTTATGAAATATATTATTCCTATGACAATCCACTGCCCCATATCAAGCGAAAATGTGGTTGCTTTAGTCCAGCATAACTAGACCAATGCAAAAACGAAATAGAAAATTAGGAATGCACATGAAAGCATGTTGGAATACATACTAGAAAGTTGGGCTGTTCAGTTGCAGCCATACAAAACATTCCACGAAATATGAAAACGCATACATCCGAAAATTTTACGAAACGATTATCTGTCAATGAACGTTTTCTTGTGCTGCTTTTTTACTCGGTGGTTTTGCATAAAAAGGATTCCTCTACATGTAAACCTTACTTTACCCTAGTACACACGGTTTTCACTTTTCCAGAATTTTCTACTTTGCTAGAAAATCTGGTATTTTTAGATAACGTTATATTCCTTCATAGATCACAATATGCCCTGTTGTGAAGAAAGACCAATACTTTATTTTTGTAAGAATGGGTGCCGCAGCTTCATTTACGTTTGAGTAACAGAGAGCAACGTGTTAAAATCCTTTGATTTAATGAGTTAGGTCATCTTCTGTGTGTCCGCTCAAAAATACCTGAGGTCGGTTTCATCTTCCCCTTTCCTTTAAACCATACTTTACCAATTCAAGAAAAACAATATGATATCATCGCAAAGTGCATTTCGCTGAGAAATAAAAAAGTGAATTAACCATCACAGAAAATAATCGAAAACACATGGACAATCCTTTGTTTAGTAACAGCACCACTGACAAGCCATCCTGACGTGCCATCCTCTCATGTTATTAAATTATTATTGCAGCAGAAGTGGTTGCTTTCAAAAAAGGTCTTAAAAGACATATATTTGTGAAACCGGGTGTGGAAGGAAAGACTATAACTGAAAATATTAATATTAAATGGCAAAATCATTAATGCTTCTTCGACCGTGGGAAACGTAGGGATCCACGATGATCAAAGACGCAGCACATGGCAACAATTTGTATCGACTGGCTGGTGAAAAATGTTATCATTTATAAGGGTTCATAGTGTAGATGGAACTTTACATTTAATTCTACCGGATATGACAAGTGAAAGGGACCTTAAGTTACCGGGATAATAATTTCCTAAATGTAAATAAAATTTGTTAACGAAAATTTTCACTGACGGAACTGCTAACGATTCGTCCTACGCTCTTCTTTCCTGTGAAATGCGTAAGTGATATTTTTAAAGTATTATCACGCCAGGTTTCACCAATATGTGTCTTCAGCTGCCTGGTGTTCCACGTTTTTATTCGATTAACTGTCCAATATGCTTAAATTGATGCAAGACGCCGAGTTTGAGTCTTTCGAAGACACAAGATGCATTGAGCGGCCTACTTACCAGAAGTAAATGTCTGTGTGCAGCCTATAACGAACGCATATACCGGTAGACGTGTCATACGGGAGCGGCGGCAATGGGAGAATGGCAAGCAATGGACGAAAGAGGCTGGTTGCGCGCTGGCAATACCAACCATTATAATTTAGGTCAGCACTTCATTATGCAATGTCTCACGTCTGCTTTATTTGTCTACCTACGCCCAAACAAACTTCTAGCCCTTAACCTCATCCAAAAGAAAGCCCTACTTCTAATTTTAGCCCTGAGCTCAAACCTTTTCATTAGCATTCGATCAAGATCGAGGATTAGGGCACTGTTTTCTACACACAAAATGCCCTCAGGTTACTGCGTGGATTATTGTCTATTCGAAAATAAGGAAGGATGGTTGTGACAGATATTGAGGTAATGTTTTCTCCAAAATCGTAAGGAGACTCAGTTAGGACACCAGAAGTGTCATCACTTCGTAAGAAACCTTTTCCTTTTGCCTGGGTTGGCAGCATTCTATAAGAGGATATTTTGCTAGGACTGCGAGCACCGAAGATAATACTTCATTATGCGATGTCTCACGTCTGCCTTTCTTGTCTATCTACGCCCAAACAAACTTCTAGCCCTTAAACTCACCCAAAAGCAAGCACTACTTGTGATACTAGTCCTGAGGTCAAACCTATTTATTAGCATTCGATTAACATCGAGGTTTAGGACACTGTTTTCATCACACAAAATGCCGTCAATTTACTGCGTAGATAACTATCCATTCTAAAATAAGTAAGGATTGTCGGGATATGTGTTGAGAAATAGTTTCCTCTAGAATCTTATGGGGAGTCAGTAATGACTCATTAATATGTTTGTGGGAAATCATTTCTTTTTGCCTTGGCTTGCAGCATTCTATACAATGACATTATGCGAGGATTGCGAGAACTAAAGATAACACTACGAATTAGAAATCTCTTGTGACACCAATTTCCCTAGAGAAAAGAGTTGGGAAAAGTTAAAGTTAAGGAGTCTTGGTACGGTTTACGGAAAAACAGGGGAATAGTTTTACCTTCGGTCATTTGATGCAGGTCCACCAGTCTTTTTATAGAGCTTTACTTCCTAGACCTTACCGATATACGACCATCAGGTTGACTATGGTAAAGGATGGGCTGAAATGCCGTGGACACAGGTGCCTCACGCGTGACCTCCTTCTATTCTCTATCCCTCTTTCATATTAAAATAATTTATTTCGAGGCTTTTGGCAACTTTGTGCTTGAAGAATTCTCAAGCAGACATTAAGCAAAACAAGTGTTTAATTTTGGTGCACCTTAAGCGCCCATCTTGTCCATGTGATAGATCAATAAGTTTCCCTGATCTGAGCGCTTTAGGCGGACAGGTGTAGCACTGATATATTTTAATTCCTTATGAAAAAGCATGAATGGGAAGCATGAAATATGACATTTTGGTGTGCTTGAACCTGGGAAGGAAGATCACCGCACGGGAAAAAAATTCTAAAAATTACTTTCCAACATGTTATGTGTCAGAAGTAAAGGCTTCTTTTTCTTTCAGCAAAATAATCTCCTTCGAACTCATTGGAACAGATAAAGTTGAATCTGGCGCAAATGCAATGCATTTTTAGTGGAAACTTGCACATCCTAAAATGCTAAATATAGCGGAGTTCGGATATAAAAAAGGTCAAAAAGTGTACCCGCCCCTCGATGGCCAGCCCATCCTGTCCAATAGCGCACAATGCAAGAAAGGAGGACCAAAAAAGAGAAAAGAGACTGGAATGGTCATTTCGAGTTTGCTAGCCTCTAGTCAGCCGGCCATAGAAAACACAATTTTTCGATAAGCTGGTGATCGGAGATTTGGTATGCAACTGCTCAGGTGATCAATCAAATGAGCTCGAGGACTCTGTGGAAGGACAATGTCCTAGAACCTTGTAGGACAATTTGCTTTTCAATGATATTGAAGGGCGTTTAGGCGAAGGCCGGAAAGCACTTTTATTTAAGACCCATGGAAGTAACGCGCAAACCTGTACCTCAGCTGTTGTAGAGCGTGGATATGAATAAACTCTCCACGGAGGAGAAGAAGAAAAATAAAAATAAGAAGAACATCAAAGCATGGAGCTCCTCACACCAGCGTAGATAGTATGGGTCGGAAATAAAATAGTCGACATTTTAACCCGAGCAGTACGGCAAACGTGCACGTCAGTTGTCGTATGGCGACAATGTAAATAAGTTCTCAAGGCGAAAGGGCTCCCTCGAAATTCCTCATGTGCGATGCACAAATTAGCCAACATTCAATACACACTGCACAGTTTCACACTGAGTCAGAGAGGGCGGTTGTCCAAAATTGTGAGTTGCGTCAGTTAGGCCAGCAAAGGAATAGCAGAGTGCAAGATCTTTATCTGAGGAGAAATGATTTGCAGAAATGTCCACCTTCTTTCAGTTTAAAACATTGATGAAACTACAGCTGCGAAAAACCGCAACTTACCTGCTGATAATGGTGTCTATTATCTTCTTTCAGGTAAAATGCTGTAGTGATATTTCGAAAGTAAGGCTCCACAAATACGTGACTTCGGCTGCCTGATGTTCCAAGTTTTAATGAGATCGATTATATTTTGTCTGATTTTATGTTGAAATGGACAGAAGGCGTAAATTTCTACTCCTTCGAAAGAAACATATGCCTATATCGCCCTATTTTCGGGAAGTAAATGCCTGTAGGTAGCTAATAACGAGCGCATTTGCTAGTTAGTCTTGCTATACGGGGACAGTGGCAGTGGGAGAAGGGTAGGCTATGGACGGAAGATGGCGGTTACGCGTTGGCAATAAACACTGTCAACGTTCAGTTCAGCTTATTTCCTAGCAGTTAATAAAACCATGCCTCAAACCTGAACCACTTGCCAATCTAAACCGAAACGCAATTGTAGTCCTAAACCTGACCCTACCTGTAGCTCTCAACCCAAGCCCAACTATAACCATCTGTATTGTGTCCGTTACCGTTTGCATTCGGTGCTGGGTTAATAGCGTTGTGCAAGCATCCTTGCCAGTTCTCACCAAAGATACCAATTAAAACAAGGACGAAAAAGGCTCAGCAATCCCTTTCAAGCAGACCCCTTTTCATGTTAACTCGACTTCAATGTTTTGAAAGTGCTGAGCGCGAACTCATCAGAACTTCTTGTGAGTTGTCGTGCTGAAATGTTTTGTATACATTTATTTTTTTTCAAGTCGGAAACAATGCTGCTTTAAAGCGCACTTATTGAAATGGTCAGCTAACGGTGTCAGAATTGGCCTATCCCATGTAAAAGAGGAGGCTAAGCGCGGTACTACACACTTGTATAATTAATGTTGTGGCTTCTCATGGGTGGCAGTTTAGGCGATGAGACAGATGGTATTCACATTATAGCGAAGCCAACACGTGATTTACAAATGAATGAAATTAAGGAGGCATATCTCACACAAAACATCGGAAAGTAGTACTGATAAAAGGAATACAAATAGGGCAAAACCTACATACCATTAAACTTTGAGAATCAACGACCCTCTCTTAAAATGCGAGATAGTTATGGCAGTTGCTGTGAATAAGCCGGGAAAATGGAACATACTACAGATAGTCGAAGAAGTTCTTATTTTGTATCTTTGTCAGGGCTGTTTCTTTTGTTCTCGGTACAATGAACTGCAACAGAGAATGCAGTTGCTGGTGTAACAACAAGATAACACTGCTTATTTTCATTGAAATAAGGGAAAGCAGGGGTCTAGACACATGATAAATTTAATGCGTTTCGTCTAATTTTCAGTCATCAAAGTTACACGGAACAAATAACCAGCATCGGTTTTGCTTCGATTAACCCTTCCCTCTTACATATATTATCATTCGATAATAAACTTTCAAAACGGGTATATGCGAACTAAGATGTTAACTGGCACTGACGATGAGTAAGATGTAAACTTAGATTGAGGTTGGTCTCCAATGATGACCAATTCAGAAAACAAATTATCCTAAGTACGCAATTTATTTTTAAGGAAACTACTATCGATGCAGGGCGTCGGCTAGGCTTCTGACGCCATTTTTCTGATATTTTTTCCAATTACTGCTAGGATGAGGCACAGGAGACTGCCTCTTATATATTCTAATATTTATTATAAAAAAGTAGAAAAGGGAATAACAAAATATAAGAGCCTGGGGTTTGTAGAATTCGAACGGAAACCCACTACATCGGATTTCAAAGTTAAGTTAGCGGCTAATTTGTGGTTGCATTCGATTCCTACAAGCATTAGGCCGAATCCTAATTTTTAGGTTTAAGGATGAATCATCAAAAAAATTCCCTTCGTACTAGTCTAGGCAGATTTTATGTAATCTGATGGGAATAAAATGCACTGTATGTGGACTAACAAAAGACTAAATATACTGCATGTCAGATATCGAAAAAGTCAGAAAATGTGCCTGGCAATGCAATCCAACAGTGGACAATCCTGGGCGGTAATTCAACAAAGAAAGAGGGAATGGTATATCAAGTACTGGTTTGCTAGCCTTTATGCAGTCGGTCATACCAACCCTTTGTTTCGGATAGGTTGGGATTCGAAACTTCGATATGGTTGGCTGGTGACAGCTCCCAAAACAGAATTGACCCTTACAATTACCCTCTTCCTGACTCAGCAACCCCTTCCCTACAAATCCCATTAGCCGCCATGCAACTGCTTAAACGGTACCTGAATTGGACTTCAGAGCACAGTGAAGGAGCTTTACTTCGAACCTTATAGAAGAAGTTGCCTTTCAACGACAGAAATGGATGCTTACATGTCTGCTGAAATACACTTTTAGCTAAGACCCGTTAAAGAATCCCGCAAACCTGTACCTCAGCTGCTTAGCTTCAGACCGCACCCATCCAGGTCTGCCTAAGGAACCAGGACACTGTTTTCTTCAAAATAAAAGGCCGCTGACTTGATGCGTCGAATGTTGCCCATTCGAAGATAAGGAAGGACTATCTGGATATTTGGTGAGCAAACATTTCATCTAGAATCGTATGAGCATATGTTTTTCTCATCTCGATTTCGCGGATATTTTTTGAGATATTCCTTAGTACTTTGGGCACTTTGTGAATCACTGAACCTGCGCGCAGTTGACGCCCGAATAACATGAACTGACATTTCGCTTTCTGTGCAAAATACCTCGCCATCTTCACGCTATCTTGGCATTTAAAAGTTCGCTTTGAGATAATGGCGATCCAAGACGGCCAAGAGGGCTTGACTTCGTTCCTGGAACTTCTCCATCTTGTAACTTGGGCTGACTTAACTCGGTGGCGCGTGGCAAAGATGCAATAATAGTGCCCAAAAACCGACATTTTGTGTAAAACAGCTACCTAACTGCTAATACCGATCAAAAACTACTTGCATTTATTTGTCCTAAGGAAACGGTGCTTACCTTGTCACCATTCAGAACGTGCTTGTCTTAAAGACAAAAGCCCATGGTAAAAAATTCACTCTCTAAACGATTGGAGGTTGATGCTCGTCATACGGCCACGCGAACCCCTCGGAGGATTTTGTAACGAAAACTTAAGTTCGATACTACGCAAAACTATATTCATGTTGGCTTTGATGGGTTTGAAAAAGACCTGTAGATGTTTGGTTTTAGCAGCTTAAATTAGCTAAGGAACCTTCGGATGCATCTACTGAGAACATCCGAATTCACATTCCTCTGACTAAGAGCCTACTCAAATAGTATGACGTTGCCGACTTATCGACTATGCATGCTGAGACCATATCAACTGTGTGTCTCACATAATCGTCCTTAAGACATTTGTTTACCAGTACTTATCACATCGACTATTCTATGCAGGGCTATATGGTCAGGATCTTCAAATGTTATCTGTCCGGGTAAAGATTCCTTAGTTTACTATACATTATCAACTATTTATTTTGTTGTAGTTAATTATATAGTTTAAATATTAGTTCACTGTTTCATGTTATTAGTTTACTTAAATGAAGCTTTAGTTTGCTTTTATTTTCATTAATTTTGGTGTAGTTTTTAATGTCGCTTTTACCATCACCCAAAGAAGAGGAAAAGGAAGGTACGAGGAAACGGACCGATTTATTTAGACTGGCGTTTCGTACAATCTCGGTTCCATCGTCAGAGTAACTGGGTGGTTTTTCCTGTTCGCCGGGACTGTTGCAGCCTTGCCGCCTGCCTGTTATTAAATCCGCGCTCGACGCAAGAATTTGGACCTGCCCGATCGATATTGATTGACCCTAATATTGATCACTGGTGAGCTCGTGTGATAACTGCTCACTTATCGGCTGTCGCAAGTCAGCGTACTGGCTGACGTGCTCATTGTTAACTGACGAGTGTTCCTGCCCGCCTGAGTTGATCTCAACCTCGTGGCCGCGGCGGTACCTGCGAAGCTGGTTCTATTCCACACTCGAGTTTAGTTTGCTTTCCTGTTGGCCTATTTTGAACTTACTCGAACTTTCTGCGCGGGATAGAGGTCTATGTCTTTTTTGAGTGTGCCAGTCGAAGAACAACTTTCCTGCAGCTATCTAGCCATTTTGTCATTGGCTCGGTCAAGGACTTTTGCTTTGTCAAAGGCAAAGACGTGGTTCATCTGCTGTGCGTGGGCATAGACCATAGACTGTTTATCGCTGCGATCGATTGCCTGTTGATGGTCGTGCAATCTTGTGCCCAGGCGTCTGCCCGTTTCACCAGCATACCTTGCATCACAGTCTTGGCACGGTATGCTGAAGACCACACCGGATTGTTCTGTAAACGGTAGTGGGTCCTTGGGCCGCGTGATTTGTTGTCTAATGGTTGACTCAGGCCATTGAGCCAGACCGATCCCGAATGGTCTCAAGATTCTAGCAGCTGTCTCTGATACATTTTGCACCTAAGGCATTGCGAGCCAGAACATGGGGTCTTCTCCTTTCGATCGCTCAAGGTAGGGGCCTCTTAATACTTTGACTGCGACGTGCGCCATATATGGTACACGCAATATGACAAACCTCGAGCTATTTTTAGGAGTCGCAGTCAAAGTGTTATGTTTACTTGCATACAAAGGACATAGGATAACCGTTGGCTTGAAATAGAGCACCAAAATACTTTATCTCCTCATTTTTCTCACTTTCGTCGCAGCAGTGTGTCTGAACACGTTAGAAGAGGGTTCTAACACAACTGCGTTTGTGACAGACGGGGTGGTTGCTTCTGAAGTGGAGGATGCGCATGGCGTTGGCTGGCTTGCGGTAGACCGTTGTCCTCATCTTCCCGTCTTCCAGCTTCGTTACTTGAACGTCAAGGAAGGGAAATTTAGTTATTTTGGATTAGTTTTTTATTTATTTCTCTTCACTCTGATATGCCCCACCCATATAACCCTATTACTATTGATCCCGTATTACGCAAACCCGGGCATTTTTGTTACTGTGTAGTAATTTGCAGGTGATTCTTGTCCCTGTATGCACTGAAACGACTGTTCTCAGTGAACTTCCTTTTAAGGCGAACGGAAAATGTATAACCCCTAGCCAATGGGCTTATGACTTTTGTCTTATAGCCAGACGAACCCACTCGCAATTTGTTATAAAAACAAAAGCATGATACCATGCAAAACTATATTTTACTACACGTAAACTAAAAAGCAGTTGATAGGCACTCCGAAGGGGGAGTATTGCATAAGCAGTATAACGTCCAAACTAACTACGACATTGTTTGGCGGCCCAACAGGAGTTTTCCTTTAGCAGGGTGCTCATGGAGGAAAAAATGGTCCTGATTAAGCGCATCCTGACACCGCGACATATTTGACACCTACAGAGAAAAGTCCGTGGCAAGGCGTGTGCGTTATTGCGGGTTGCATTCAGGTAACTGAAGGCAGTCGGGGCGGCATACATAAACATCAAAGTCCATCTTACCGTTGTCAACTTTGAAACAGTCCTTAGCTGTTGATGCCGGGCAGGAGCCGCTGTCAGCCATTGGATCCACTTGGTCACCGACGTGATTTCCTAAGGAATCCAGAAGAGACATTTTCTAAATGAAAGTAAAGATGTTGGTTTATTCGAAAGTAATGTTAAATGAACGTGAATCTGCAGGGAACAACACACTTTGAATTCGTAGGAACAGTTGTCACATTTCAGGTCATGCAAAGGTGTAAATCGATGGCTTACGGTTGGCTTGAATTCTACTTGCACCTTGAAAGTGTTTGCTGTTTAGTTCGCTCAAAAATAACAGGTGAATTGACCATCAGAGAAAATAATCGAATACACATGGCCAATCTTTTGTTTAGTTTCAGCACCACTGACAAGCCATCCTGACGTGCCGTATTATTTCAGCAAAATTGGTTCCTTTCAAATAAGGTCTTATACGAGAGATACTTGTGAAAACGGGTGTGGAAGGATAGCTTATAACTGAAAAATATTAATATTCACTGACAAAATCATTAATGCTTATTCGACCGTGGGAAACGAAGGGATCCACCATGATCTTAGACGCAGCACATGGCAACGATTTTTATCGACTGGCTGTTGGGAAATTTATTATTTATAAGGCTCATTGTGTAGATAGAAATATACATTTAATTCTAACGGATATTGAAAGTGATAGGGACCTAAATTTTCTGGGATAATAATCCCCTAAATGGAAATCGAATTTTTTTAAATCATTAAGTCTAAAATGTTTACCTATCGGATCGTCGATGTTTTTTCTGTTCCTCTATCGCTTTTAAAAAACCAACGGCTGATAAATCAACGTGATCAATTGCGAGACTAAATGGCTCTCTGTATGACGCGCGAGATGGATAGAACAAAGGCAACATTCATACCAGTAATCAAAGGTCAGAGAAAAAATGGCAGTTCGCGTAATTTTGAAATTGCACCGGGCATGAGGAATTATAAGTGAACGTTTTACACATGAAAACCCTACAACAAGTATAATCACAGCGAGCAACTAATGAGAATTAGTGGGCTTTTGACCAAAACGTCAAAGATTTTGAAAAATGCAGCGACCTCGAAGAGAATAGAACCCACGCTGCCAAGTGCGCATTGTAAATGAGACGGCACATACGTTAATCACCAACTTTCTTTGTCTATATTCATTTTTTTCTGTCTTTGTTTTGCTATTAATAATTTGCTATTACTTAGGTGTATGTGCTTTGGATGACTTCCGATTAAGTTCCTGGACTTAGTTACCGTAGGCTAATTTAATCAGAGGAGGCATCGTAATCAGAGCATTGAAATATATTTTTTTCCGGATCTTTTCCTATCGAACCTTGAACGCAAATTAGCCAAACGCGTAGAAAAATTACTATAAAGATGATACGTGAATGGATTTTTTGCCATAAACGAATACCCTTAGGAGGGGGAATTGCTACTTAAATCTATGCACAACGCGCATGCAAAGATCAAATTTACGATCTAGTATGAGAAGGGCGACACACGGGCTTTCTGAGATGTGCTTATACGCAGGCGGGCAGGTGTTTCCAGTCAAAGGTCCGTCTATCGGAAAACCATATGGAAAGGACAATAGTTTCGTTAGTTTTGTTTAAATGCAGAGGAAACAAAACTTGGTGTCTTACCTTTCCGATAGAGCCACTGGAATCCGTTCTTTAGATACAATCCAAATGAGTTTTCTGAAGACAATTTTTCTTGAAAACACCTATCGGGAAATATTTACTGATAAATATCGCAACTGCAGACACAAAAATACTCCCGAAATATAAGTGCCGAAAAGGTCGGTGAGCATTTTACTCCCTTTCGAGGGTGAGAATGTATCAACCTGAAAAAGCGAAGGCTTTGATGCACGAGTGAAAGCACTTACGCCACTTCTAAATTGTGGTAGGGGCAAAAGTAGCTTATATAAGCTCACTCACATACCCCTAGTCCCAGCAGTTTGTCCTAAAAAAACGGTGGTTATAGAGTTTTTTTTGGGGGGGGCGGGGAAATACGATAGGCAGAGAAGGAAATTTTTAGATGTAAGTGTAAAGTGAAAACAATGTAGTCGAATTTGCTTCCCGCGGCCGCTGGGCGTAAGGTGTTCCGCATGTAAATGGAAGGTGTGCGCGGCGCATCGCGATGCGAACTATACAAATCTAACCTCAGAACGGTAAGTTGGACCTTAAATAAGTTGAAGTAGACGACGTCCTAACAATCATTTCAATTTTAAGGAAAATTCAAGAAACCTGCAATTTGATAATCGGGTTTTTCCGCAATAAGTTAAATGTTTCAAGAAACCTGCAATTTGATAATCGGGTTTTTCCGCAATAAGTTAAACGATGATACAGATTTTGGAAATCTACTTATATAAATAAACAATATTTCTAGATACAGTAAAACAAAAATGCACTAAGCATTAACTAAAGTATATTCCACTGGTTTTCTTAATTTCCCACCCCTAAAACCCTATACCCACCGTTTTCGTAGGAAAACATACAGGGAGAACGCATTAATGAGTGGGCCTACATAAGCTGCTGTTGTCCTGGCTGTTCCAGCTAGGCTAACGGAATACATTCTGCCTATGCACGCCAAATCGAACTGCGTTTACGAGTTGACATGGGGTTGCAGGTACAAATACATCGGGCGTAGGCAAAGGCAGATGGCAATGCGGTCATCTGAATATTTGCCTATGTGGTTGCTCAGTGCGGTAAATGTATCCCTCAGAGTTCAATCACAAAGCACCTATTGGGCACTGGCCATACGGTCGACCAAAAGACTGCATTTAAGGCCGTATTTCAGGCGACAGCCGGGCGTCTGCTAAGACTTGTGGAGGGCGTTGCAATAAGGAAAATAAAACCAGAACTCTGTAAGCAGTTGGATCATGTGATCGAGCTTGCATTGCCGTAGTCACGATCGATAAACTCATTCCCTGTCACGCCTTCTGTACCTCTTAGGACTGCTGCTACCCCGTATTTGCCCCTGTCCTTTAACCATTTCTCATAGGATTTCATGAAGATGAAGTAACACCAGCTGCCATGCTGTAAAAAATATGGCCCCTCCTCCATCCCTCACCATGCGCCGATTATTGCTACTCCGCATTTACAGGACGTGTTTCTGAATATACTTTCTACTGAATACAATTAAGTAGGACAGTATATATAGCCTACGTAATAGAACCTTTTTCCTCGTTTTGTGTGAGACTCTGTTCAACCGTCCATTACACTCATTTTCATTTTGCGCCAAATTTGTATCTGTTTCTAGAAAAAACTTGTTTCGATTCTCACAGAATATGGATAAAATTATTTAAGTCAGCCCAACATCCTCGGCGGTATTGCCGAATAACTTTCATGTCCATGCAGGATTTTACTAATTTGAAAAAGATACTAATATAGATCCGAAGTGCATGTCAGCAATCGCGCTGACGTTTCTTCCATGTGGTGTCAGGCATTTTTTCAAGTTAAGCACCTTACGAAAACAGAAGTACCCTTCCGGAACCACACACGGAAAAGTCGTTCTCAGTCAGATTCGCGTCATGCAGGTTGCACAGGTGAATGAAACACGTTTCTAGGCTTGTAACTATCAAATGAATTTAAGAAGACTTTCTGGTAGAATAGTGATTGCACAGTAAAGTAGAAGAAACACATATAACATGCTGATAACATGTAAAATATTACTTCTAGGAGGAATCAGAAGCCCTCTGATAAAAAGCAGCCATGC
>UYRU01041712.1:48878-60220 GCA_900617775.1 Dibothriocephalus latus | reverse complement strand
CTACCAAGTAAAATTGCGTCATGAAAGTGGCCCGATTTTAAGCCCGTTCTGTGTATCGGCCGTAAACACACCGTTACAAAATTGTTTTACAAAAATGATTTCTTAATAGAAGCAAACCTTATCCGCAAATCACAAACCGTCGTTTTTCAGACGCGAAAGTTAGTATGTGGGAGGTACTGTTAACAATCATTAGAGTTCTTCTGCTTGCATTTTCCCAAATCTTCGTTGGTTTTAAAATACAAAAGAGAATTCGGGAACATTTTGATAATAAATATGGTTGGGTTAATCATATAGACCTCATATTCACTCTGTTTGTCAAATCGTGAGTGTCCCTGTTACTCTACACAGTAGAGGTCCCTGCCAAGAAGGATAGCTGTTAATGGTAATAGCGGGTTGATGGATGTGGGCACTCATCATCCGTGCTTATCGAATGACGGGAATTTCACTTTGCGCTCGACTGAGTAGAGCAAAACAAAGTAGGTTAAGCATTTAGAAGTAAGCGTAGGTCCTCAGACTGCCTTCAGCACAGAAGGAGGAAACCAGTTATTCATTCAGTGGGAGGGCAGTTATCTAGCATTGATGTTGCTGGTGCCAAAAAAAAACAAGAACCTCATCCATTCGAGCGTAAACACTGCGGAGGAAAGAGTTAGGAACGCGTTAATTGCGCAGCATTGACTTGTGGAACGTGTTCCTCGTGTAGGTATGATCTGCGAATTACAATTTCTAAACTTCCGGGGCTGATCGCCAATTTTAAGGAATGCTAGTGTTGCCTTTAACGTCAGAATTAGAATTAGTGTTAAAGCTTGCGAATGGCTACAATTTATGTCTAGGATTATAGTTAGAGTGAATCTGAGCTTTAAGTTAAGGTCAGTGTTAAAGTCATAGTAAGGATCAAGGTTAGATTTCTGCGGTAAGTTTACGATTGATGTTATGGTTAGCAGATGAGTCAAGTTCACTTTTAAAATTAGAGTGAAGGGTTGATTACGGACTCAGGACTAGGTTCCATTTTTGACAAAAACGGGGGTATAAAAGGTCTTGTCTTTGCAGTTATATTTACTTTGTGCACTAACCAACCCAGTTGGATAGATTTCAGAAAAATGGAAGCAACCAGATCAAAGGTGGAAATGTAAAAGTGTATTTTTACATGTTGGAAAAAGTCGAATCTACGGCACGATCCCGGTGCAATGAAAAATTCATAATACATTTCGCATATTTATGTTAGCCAAAATAACTGAAATTTGAACAGTTAAACCAGGCAAATACTATTTACAAAATCACGCTTCAGGTGCATTCAAGAAATGCTTATTGGACGTTTAATTTAAACATTTTATGCTGGTACGCAGGCTATTATAGATAAAATCTAATCCAGGGCAAGGACCCCGCTCAACGTTTGTGAACCAAAAGCGCGGTGTGATCCACTCCTAAAAATATTTGAAAATTGGTATATATATAGTATGACGAGTCCAGCATGCCAAAGTTATGACGAAAATTAAATGGATAGTTTAGCATATATTTTGTCACGTTGCTGTGATTTTCTGAACAGATGAAATCCTGCGAGAACCTTGAAGTTAGAATTTAGAGTTGCTGGTTGTTTCTTCCGTTTATACCTTGCTGAGTCTCGTTGGACTAAGACAGCCAGATGTTCGCTTGAGTCTGCCGATTGAGAGGTCACAGGAGTAAGATATTTCGTATGCTCTTACGCAGACATGCCGGATAGCGACTTATTAATTTAAATGGAATTGTCAGATGCAATCGTAAACGTACCATTTTGTGAACACTAGGAGAAGTTTCCACATTTCTTTGTAATTATTTTGGGATTTTTTATCCCTGGGGCAGGGACAACGATCGAGTTGTCTTCTTCTCAGTTACTTCCTGGGAGTTGCATGTTCACTTTTATTGGCAGTTCAAATCTTCCTTCACGATTTCCCTGTCTTCAGTCGAATGGCCATACATCAACCTTATATCCTACGTGCTTACCAAAGCCTACAAAAGTGATATTTACTAAAAGCATTTACGTTAATAATGAATTTAAACATCTTTTTTATGCAGCTGCGTGTTTGCGTCATGGTTTTAGAATCGCTCAAACATGTGAACTCATTGCCGAGAAAAATGAACCTCCACAACAAAAGTCGCGAATGAGAATGCCTAAGCGTAATTAAGCAACATTATGCAACAAGCTGCCTCTTGAAAAAGCGCTTTGCTAAGGGAGTTCGGCCTCGAAGGTCTTTGTAATTTATTCTTTGAAGTTTAAGTCATGATCAAAGTGGACACTTTTGGCCAGTTTTTTGACTTCCCTAAACATTATGGATACGTCTTTTGCTGAAGTTGAAAGAACTAGGTTTTCTATGTATACAGGAACAATTTTCAGTATATTTTTTTACTTCTGGGCTCAGTTCAAGGTAACCAAGGCAGATCAGAGTGGCGGACTATCAGGGCAGATTTTGCAAAATTAAGTAATCTTCTGTAGGTTTCGTTTCAAGTTTCTCTCTTAATTGATCCTGTTTAGTAGATAGTAAAGTATTGGACATATTTTGCATATGGCGTGACTGGGAAGATTGACAGCACGTCTAGGGTGTTTCTGAGTATGCTTGTTTACGGCTTTTTTTTCGGTGAGGTAAAGCAAATTGTAGCCTTATAAGGTTATTACTTAATTTAATGGCAGAAAACTTAGCAGATTTTCAAAATATAATTTCTCTAACTTAATTTGCTCTTCCTTTTCCAACAATAATGTGATATCTCATAAGTAGAGCTTCCTTAATTTCATGAATGCAAAAGAACATTTTCTGTTCTCTGAACGTATGTTAATAGAAGGTTGTTGCTTTTTATTAACGTTCTTTTATAGTATAACACAAAAAAACAAGGAGTTTTTTACCGCAGCGTTTACTAAGATGGGAAATTCATTGGATATCAAAAAACATTTGATTTGGACGCATTCCGCCCAATTACGCGACAACAGTGCGGCGGAATGATGCCAATTCTCAAGTTGTGGCTCATTCGACGAGAATCGGGCACACATTCATATTTGATGAGGCCGAGATTCTCCGCAACATGTGACAATCGGGTGAGCCGAGAATTACTTGAGTCATGGTTCACGGGCCCCCAATCTATAAACAAATTCAACGATTGGCCCAATCCATATTCGCTGCTGAGACTCAATTTGGCTAAAGCAGGTCGCCACTTGGGGAACAGACAGACCACCGCAGCATTCTACGCCAACACCGGAGAGCCAAAAGGCCGAGCAATCATCACGCCCGGGTACACCACGCGTGAGGAAATTTCAGCAATTAAGAGCTCGCATGCCGTTCAACAAACTATCAACGCGTAAGAAGGCAATTAACATTAATTTTCGATGTATGTTTGCAGTAATGATGGTATCTTAAAAATACTGCAAAATCTTGTGCATACGTTACCCATATCTGCTACTGCTCTCTGTTTATATCTCTGGTGGTGAATTTACGACGGTTCTCGAAACGTCAGGCAAACAAAATTATTACCCTGCGATCGAGTCGTTTTCTTCTCACTCACTTCCTGGGACTCGCATTCTCGCTTGTAAAGACAGTAGATATATATATATATATTGATGTTGTGAGTTACCATACTAATAGCCCATTAATGAGCCGGACACATCGCAGCTGCGTCAAGTAGTGGCAGAATACCGGCAAAACATGTGTCTGAGCCTATTAAATAGTACCTGGCCTGTTAGTATGCCAAGCTAAAAAATAATCATACGACTACAGTTTATCTGTCTGCAGCATGTATATATTACGCAGTAGCTGATGGAGTTCATCCCAAATAAACACTTCACATTTCGGTCTATGCCTATAGACCTAAAATATACTGACGTATACTGCGAGCAGAAAGTAATTTCTAAGGAAATTGAAAGTCTGAACTTCACATCGGAATTGGCCAGTGGGTAAAAGCAATTGGAGTCAGCAAATTTATTAATTTGTCTCGCTTAATTGCAGTGCCAATCCATCTGCGCTCACAAATCTCACTGAAAGTTAAACTAGGTTGGCATGTTGCCTTCCCATTTGGTTTCTCGCATATGACGGCAATTTTAGAAATGCGAAAACTTCTGCAATAGATGAGCAAATTGTGGACGTCATTGACTATAAGTTCTGCGCAATGAGTGCTCGTGTGTTCTTTCTCTTTACTTGGTGGCAATTTTTTTCTAAATGCTAAGCAATATACCGTCCTTTCCGACGGATCTTTTTATGTCGGTTTGAAAAATCGTTGCTTTGAAACTCTTACCTCTACTATCCCATGAAGGACAATTCGTCTTTTATGATAATCGAAATACGTGTAAATGATCACATAAACTTTCAGTCGTAGAATAAGATATTAAGTATACATAATTACGTTTTAATTTGATAGCTTCACGATAATACACTCTGCTGTTAAATGACCGCCTTTTGCTGCCTGGTAGACAAGTATTTCCGTATCTTATACCAGCTGACACTCCGGTGTGCCCAGTCCTATTTTTGAGTAGAGGCAAAAAGTTCTCCAACGGTGGCGTTCTATTTTCTATCTTTTGTCCCATTGTGGGCTTCATTGTGTTTTATCTCTATCTGCGCGATAAACATCTTCCTATTGTATGCGATTGCCAAAAAACTCAAAATAACTCTATCTCATGTAATCCTCTGTCTGTCATCGAAATG
Source organism: Dibothriocephalus latus (assembly GCA_900617775.1). Taxonomy (NCBI): domain Eukaryota; kingdom Metazoa; phylum Platyhelminthes; class Cestoda; order Diphyllobothriidea; family Diphyllobothriidae; genus Dibothriocephalus; species Dibothriocephalus latus. The sequence goes on along the minus strand of UYRU01041712.1, from coordinate 55,562 downwards.
CGGTGAGATATTTTAGGTCAATGAATCGCAAAGTGCATCCAACCTTACCATTTATGGACGCAAAAGTACTTATTACTCCCAGTCTTGCAAAGACTAATGCATGTTAGTCGTTGTGTTGTTCCTTTTTCTTGAAACCGAAAATTAAAGGCTCTTTTAGAGAAAATGTAAAAAGTTTTTTTTTCGATTTTTTTAGATTCATGTCCGTTCTTTTCATGGATGATGAAATCAGTACGAATAAGGGCATTACAAAAGAACGGAGTACTTGCAGGCGACAGTGTGCCTGTTAAGTCCAGAATGCACGATTTTTTTGCGAATTAACTGCATGAACTCTACGAAAAAAGTAACTGGAACATTATGGCCTCTTGAGAGTTTTTCTTTCGTAAAGATTGGCAAAGGGCATTAATCCTGGCATATGGTAGAGATCCATATAATAGGAGATTTACCGATAAGCCGTTAGACATGGACAGAGCTTTCAACTGCATACGGCGTAGTGCGCAAACAATGAAGTGTTTTAAAGTGTCTGCCGGTATCCTTAGCTTTAAGCTGGTTAGCACTGCCAAGGAAGACTCTTGATTTAGAAATGACAAAGAAAGTGGAAAAATCCCAGATTGAAGGTATGCGGTTAGTTCTGAACGTAAATTACTGTAGACCTGTGTCCCAGGGGGTTTCCTATCCATTTTTGAATAATACATATGGCAGCTACACGTTTGCCTGCCCTATCGATGCTTTCCAAACCTGCGTCTCTGTGCGACATTGGCGAGAAAGCATCTGTCAGGCCAATGCTGTCCTGTAAGTACTCCCAAGCACAACTGCCGCTCCGTAATCTTGTTAACAGAGGGCAATGACTAACCAGGGCGTGCAAGCAAAGCCATAACACTCAATAGTATGCATAAGTATCAGAGGTTTTCTGACAAGTTCAAGTAATGAGTGTTCGTCTGGGGAAATCGCGCGCGTAATGAAACCCTGCTCCACCGTCACAACTTCATTTTTAGTAGAAAGGAAGAAACATTAAATTAAATTAGCCTTCCAAGCAATATCCGTATGGCCTGCGGGAGTGGTTTTTGAGCTATAAAAGATCTTAACTTTCAGCGTCCTCGGGAGTCTCTTCTTGTTCAAAAGTGCCATTATGGTGGATAAATTTATAAATTGTATATAATTTTAGCAAAAATAATAAAGACCTTATTTGAAATAATAAATGAAGCGTTAACAAAAATACTGACGTATTTGTGCCTGATGCTCAGACTAAGTAAGCATGGATTTATGATGTTTTCAGATGTCTTACCAGTTTGCCGTCTGTTATTATTTGAAATTATGACTGATCCTAGGAAGCTGTTAGGTATTGACTGCCACTTACCATCAACAATTTAAAAAAACTATTCCATAAAATTTCATTCTTGGTAGTTTGCATCCCTGAGTGTGGCTAAATCATCACATATTTTTCCCATTTATTCTCAAATATCATGCGATTTAACCTTGAAGCCGCCAGCTTATTACAGCTTAAAAGTTGCAGTCGCCTGTGAATGCGTCACCCTAACCTATGGTAACATGTGATGAAGAGTTCTCGAAAGAATCCGAAAAGTCAGGCAAATGAACTCCTTGATCCAGTAACCACACCTTCTATTTCTGAATTTTGCATTTTTTTGAAAGCGTATGATCCTCAACCCCATGACTCACCAAGCAACCCTGCAGCAGCTTCTAAAAATAGCGCCTGAGAAAGTGGTTTTAAGGCTCGGGTGCAATTTATCATGTCAATAATCTTTACGCTGCAACTGGAAGAATTTTAACATCCAGCTTGGGCTAAAACTCATGCGATATCTGGAAAGCTACGAAAGATTTATAATCACTGTGAAACCAGCATGTACAAAAACTTGCAAATGGTAATGAACAACCTAAGTCGAACATATAACTTTATAAAAAGGAAGAAAGTGTTAATGGTTTGTTTCATATACCGATGTTTAAAGAACAATCACTATGTATGGCCAGCAAATGTAAAAATAATCATCTGAAGTAATACTGACCATATCACGTTTTTTATATTTTAAAAGAATTTTTCTTCGCTCAGATGTCTTTGAAGATTTATTTTTAATATTTTTCAGATTTGCTTTTTTAATTCCGGCGAATTTTTCTTGATTTTCAATGTTTTTATGCTTTCATCCATTAATGTGAATTATATTCGTCGGGCATATCAACAAAATAAAACAAGATATCTCCCAAAAGTATAAACAGAAAACGTGACTGTTTGAAAATTACTTCTTATTACGATAGGTCTGTGGGCCATATTAACAAACTGCCCAAACACTTAAAGACGTTTGCGAGAAAAGAGAACTTCTACGCGGAATTCTGATTTTGTGATGCCTATGATCAAATAATTTTTTTTATCATAACTTACTACTTCTTAAGCACTGAAATTAGACATTCAGGTGAGGAACGTCTGCGCACATTATATTTTTCTGACATAACGGCAAAATGAAAATGGATAATTTGGATAGGCTGGTTGAATTACCTAAAATAAATGATACAGTTTTGGCTGAAAATTAAGTAAGTTACTGTTTTCTTTATGTCGAAGCATTCTCACAAAACTTGATAACTTTGAGGCTGCATGCGATAAAAATAGTTAGAGAAAACTGTTAGTCTTCTGTCTGGTGCGTTTTACTGATACGCATTGGTGGAAACTACAGTGTATAAAAAGTTTTCTTGCAAAGCACTCTAGATTTAAAAAGGTTATTTTCTATCTTCATGTACGCGACAAAAATATACCCTTTTGTTTGCCGCCCCCAACTCTTCCATGCGGTAAAACAGGATACGATCAGTTATGCGTTATGTAATTAAAATCTACAGACATTTCCAAAATTATATTTTTCTAAATCAAACATTTTCCGTGTTTCTGAAAAATTTGATTCCATAAACTTGCCTTCATGTGAGTTTAATCAACTTAACGCAAGATATCACGCTTCCAGAGGTTATATGTCTGAAGCCTTTCGTGCTTATCTCGGTGCTATCCTATATCACAGCGCATAATAAAGGTTCGGTTCTGCATACTACATAGCAAATGGGAAAAGAGCAGAACTCAGCATACAGTTCTGCTTATTAAAAATTTTTCTCTGGATCAAATCCATCCAGTCCATTCAAAATAATGAGACGTAATAGGTATGATACGTTAGCAGCTCCATTTCCAGTCATTATTTCTCGTGAAAAATAGTTTTTCTCCTTTCTCTGAGAAAACATAATTTAAACGCCTGCTACTTGTTCAGACAAAGCGCCAAAAGCATAACCTGAAGCGGTCACTCGACGAGGTGGCACTGAAATACCAGTAATCTGAACCGGACTAAATTTGCTCGTAGTGAATGTAACTAGTAAATACAGTTGGATCATTCCTTTATAAAAAAAACTTCTGCAATTTGCAAAATGACTGTATTAGACTTGCAAAGGTATTGTGGACTGTTTTTCTGCAAATGCTTCGAGCTTCATCGTTTTCTTAACACTCGTTCTGCTCTAGTATTTCAAATAAGGTTGTGCTCTTCAGTGCGTACCAGAGGCAACCTAAGCGCTGAGAGTACTGCCAATACTGTATTCGATTAAAATTGATCATTTTTATGTTTACCTTTGATAAATGGCAAACCAATCGGCTGGGATAGTAAAATCAAGAAAGATATCCAAGCGCAGTTTGGTTGATGTACACTGGCGGGCGTTGCTCACAAACACACACTTTGTCCACTCGCATCTATATGGCCATTCTTTACCAAAGGAAGAGGGACGTTTAATGTCCGCCTGCTTGGCTACGGCCCCATTGACACACAAAGGGTCTATTAAAGGGAACAAAGAGCCTTTATTTAGAAACTGTCTCTTTTTAAACTTTTTTACAAACAAGGAGGAAGTAAGTACATTCCTTTGTTGCTATGCTCCTTCGGAAGATAACAGATTCTTTAGTGACAAAATGCTTGGCGTCCAAGACAACTATATAACGTTTACAGACTGGTGAAATTTTAGTCAAGGCACCGTTTTTCAGAAAATCGAATAGATGTAATAGTTGAATTGTCAAACACACGAAGAAGTTTTAAGATTTTATACCGACAAGTCTTGACAGAATTAGATTGAGGGTGTTAAAGATGCAAATAAATTTCCATCCCTGCTTCATATATTCGGAATAAAGTGAATGATTTAAAAAACTGTAAAGCTTTGGTTTGGTTTTTGCTTGCGCTCCATGAAATGGACGGTTAAGGGCCTCTAGACGCACTTATATGCCCGAAAACCTCTAAAATAATTTCGCAGCGGGCCCCTTTGTAACGGATTAGGTGGTGATTTTTTTGTTTTGAGACCTTCATTACAACGCCCATATATTCACGAGGTCTGCGCTGTTTACCATGTTCACGTGAAGACTGTTGAGAGCATTTCAATGTTTCCCTGTGCTTGCCGATAAGATGCTTGGCCAAAGGTATTCTACAGGATACTTTCTAGACTCGAGTTGTATTGCCAGCCATATTTCTCAATTTCTGAGTTTTTTGTTCTTCATTTGGCTGGACTGATGCTTCTTAGAAACAAAACTGTAATGTCAAATGGGAAGAACCCTTCATATTGAAGCTGTTTTTAATTATGCGCAGACTAGTGACAGAACACGCGCGCCCCTTTGTCCCTGCGCTGTTTGGTCAAACATCTATTTCATTGGTGACAACATTTTAGGGGACAGCAGTCTTATACTTATTCTCACCGACAGCTTGGTAGAATTGTTTTTCACTGACAGGTTCGCATCCTATCCATCAGTGTAGCGAGAACGTGCAATGGCCAAAAATTAAAAAATATAAAAAATTTTACAGCAATTATTCTTGATACAGTGACGTTCTACGTCTTTAGCTCTCCTCTAAATATACGTTCTCTAATCCAAATCGCCGAGAGAATTAATTTTCGGGATGGTAAATAGATTGATTGGAGCAGGAACACGGAGCAAATAGCCAAAACTCACAATGACTTTGTCAGGCGTGTAGCACTGCCTATTATGGCTGTCTCTAAGTCAGACGCTTGTAAACTCGTAAGACTGTAATTAGAAGTCCCATCGTGCCAATGGCGGAGTGCCTGCTGGTATTTCATTTAGTATTCTGGCATACACCTCGTTTAGTGGATGGCTTGATGCCTTTGGAAAGACCCTCTTTTGTGCAGCCCTGTCGACGGACAATGAAATTAGCATCTTCCGTACTTCGGTGATGATCCCGGTGACCTCTGCAATGTTCTTCGTTGGAGCCTCCCTCAAAGAGTGATAGTTTTTTTCTCCTAAAATATCCCAAGGATTTTTTACACTGTCTGTTCTTTTTTGAAACTATTTTCCAACTCACGGCTCATGTAAATTGGTCTCGCCAACGAACTGAAATACAAGTTTTCTGCTGCCAAAACCCACATGTACAAACAGGGAACTCAAAGGTAACCGACCTTTATTTCCCTCAAATATTCTTATACCCTGCATTTCTGCCACCGTGAACGATGACATCCACTGTACGTCCCAGGACGAACTAGGCACAAAAGGAAGACTTAGGACCTGATTAGTTTTAGTGGCTGCAGGCTTTCGCAGCCTCTGCCAAGCCCTCTCTTTGCTCACCCGCCTGACCCTGCAGGCCAGACAGAGTGTTCTCAGAGAGAAAATGCTTGATTTTGAAGGTAGTATCCAACATTTTCAGCACAAAATAGCTCCATTCAGGGAGGGCAAAGGATAACGTAAAAGGTCATGGTAAAAGGTCAAAGGTAAAAAGTCACAGAATACTCTAAGTTAAATTTTTGCACGATATCCAGATCTGCCATAGAGACAAGTCGGCGTTCAACTTCTCAATTTCCGTTTCTTCACACGTGAGGTAGCGTGCTAGGATTGGGAATACTTGTGCTGATATGCTGATGTACGGCAAGACATACGACAGAAGCTTCGGTGGATAATATTGGAAGACTTCGGAGCCATTAGTTAAGAGTGCAGCGGGTGAAAGACATCACTAAGGATGCGATTAGCAAATTGCTTGACCGTTTTAAAGTGTCGCTAAATTATAATGTCAGCTAAAAAGCATAGAAAACTGTGGAAGCTGAAGAAAACATTCGGAGGATTCGCTTAATAATGACCAGGTCTTTTTAAAGATAAGCTGGAAAAATAACTGGAGAGCAATAAAGGATGAGGAGTAAATGCACGCATCTATAAATCGCCATATTAATACTTGCGATGTATGATGTGGACGCAAGCGGCAGATGTATTATAAAAGTTTGCGGATTTTAAGAAAAAGGTTTTCTATAGGAAGATTAAATGAGAGGTTAGATGCCAGAGTGACACAAAGGTGCCCGAAAGAGTATACCTCTCTGGGCAGAATGTCAATAGTTTCAGGACTGGGAGAGGATCGCAGTCGGGAAATACACTGGACTGACTTCCGCTCGTTAAGTAAAAAACCCTTTGCCCTCAAGTAAACAGGGGATGGTGCGGGCGCAGTTGTTGGCAAAGCTAAACGCTCCATCTGTGCGACGCAAAGGACCCGGTTCCGAACAGTCGACTGCGGACACATCCCATCTGAGAGTGTCCTCTATGAGCTAGGCAGGTGAGCAGTCTGGCGTAATTTTTCAACTATCTTGTCGCAGTTGTTCTTTGCATTATACAGGGCAGACCGTGCGACGATCTAGTTCGTGAATAACGGAACACAACCGGGCAGTGTGGAAAAGCCACGCATT
>UYRU01041712.1:30488-47150 GCA_900617775.1 Dibothriocephalus latus | reverse complement strand
GGGGGATGTGCAGCTCCAAGTACGCCTGCCGTGTCTCAATTTAGTTTCCGTCTTTGTCCAGCGCACATTCTCTGTGTCTTGCCTAGAGAACATAAAACCCGCAGGTTTGAATGAGAACAGTGAGTTATCCCATCAGTTGCCAGTGTTCAAACCACCAATTGTAGTTCGCTGTGATAGTTCCAAGGAGCGTTAGATTCTGTATGCACTGAGTTGCTGAGGAGCTAAAATTCCGCTGGGTACTGTTGCCTCTCCACTGCACCGGTCGACTGTTTGATCCTGTCAACCAACTCTTTATGCGTTTGAAAGCGGTGACAAACTGAGATCCATTAGTACATATATGTTTACGACACACAACATCATCTCGAAGATATGCACCAATGAATATTAATACATATGTTTTACTTTTGAATGTCAGGTTCATAATCTGCGCGGTTGGTGGATGACGGTTAGTCTAACGATAAGGGATAGAAAGAGCGCAGAAAGAAATACGCTTTATTTTGAAGATAGCTGCATAAATGTGGGCTGAGGGAGACAGTTGCTGTCATAGAGCTTAAACTATCGATGAATGTTCTTGGGTAGTTTGACGCTTGATGAGGATGTCATTGGTGGAGCGGGTTCCTTATAAACATCAGCCTACTTACCTATACAAAACTAATTACTTATTTCGTTGTAGTTTATTATGTGTGCTAGTTTACATATTAGTTTATTATTTCGTTTTAAATGTTTTAGTTTAGTTTTCCATTTCCTAAGTTTAGATTTGTTTGATTAGTTTCATTTAGTTTTTGTTTCGTTTAGTTTTTGTTTCGTTTCGTTTAGTTTTTAGGTTGTTACTTAGTTTTACTTGTGTCAGGTTAGTTTTACCTTACTTTAGTATGTTTACCCATGGGCACATTTTGATGCTCGTAACAGTAGCTCACCAGCCTCGCGGTTGGTGCATGAGGATAATTTGCCCTGACCCAATGGCGGCATGCATTTATGTCTGAGAGGCTGAGGGTTACGAAGGTGCGAGTAGGGTGGTTTACGTTAGTGATGGTAGTTTAGCTATGTTTTAACCGGTTGTGGTGATGGTGTTCCTGTTGGAGGCGCAAAAGGAGAAGAACTTTGCTGCAAACTCTTTAAGTGACTCACCTTTGCCTCCATCTTCTTCCTAGTGGACACTTTTTAAGCCTTTACTAGGATCTCTGAGCTGAGGGTTTTTGCGATAACAACTGTCTTGACATCTATTAACATCGGGAATTGCCGTAGTTTGGGATGATTCTTCTCGAGTAGCCTTTACTCGTGAGTATCGCTGTGTGAATATCACGCTTTTTTTGCACGCAACGATAACACTACTGACAAGGTTTTTACTGCTTTCTTTTGCTTTCAGGCTTCCAGTGGTTTTTTGATAAATGATCTGCCTATAAGTTGTTGTTCGATGATCGAGGATTTTAAATGACTCTAGTTTGTCTTGCCTCACATTCTACTAACCCTGCCAGTTATTAGGGTCAAGCCATGTGAGTTTGCCTCGACCTTTTGACTTACAGAATTGCATACACAATTAATTATTCAAAATTACAGACCAAGATATCTTAAGTATAAAAATTATAGTTTTGTCCATGTCGTTAACAAAAAGAAGGACTGATTACCACATATTTTCTAACATCAAAAAAAGTTAACTAGCTAAAGTAAGGCAAACTAAAGTAAGCCTAAATAAATAAATTAAACAAGAAACAATATACTATAAGAAGGAACTAAAAACTAAAATAAAAATGAAATATCCCAAGCTAATAAAAGTAAAGAAAAGTAAACTAGTAATGACTTTTAAACTTAAGAGCAACCACATGTGGCTTTTGAGGCTAAAACTGAACTAAAAATACACTTAAACCCAAATAAGATAATTAAACAAAGGTAGAGTGAAACAAACGAAACCCACAAAATAAATCTAAAATAAATCTAAAACTAAAATTAAACGAATGAAGCTCAATAATATGCTAAAATCAAAATAAAACTCAACAGAAAAAAAAAAACAAATTAATTTATAACTATAAATAAACTAAGAGCTACAAATAACCTATTTATTGCACAATTTTTGTACCCAAACATGAGCTTATTTAAACAATTTTGGGCCCGCAATTAAACTTCCACGGCTTTGAGTTCTCACGCTTTTCTAGCATCCACGTAGTCTTAGGCAGATTGGGCCTCTCGGCGTCCGGAAAGCATAAATGAATCACGCAGCAGGCCCGCAATTTTCTCAGCCTAACGCTCACTGGTGTGGGCTTCGAGTACGTAGTTTTAACAGAAAAAACTGCCATGAAAGTATGACGGCATAAATTGACAAAAACGTATTCACTCAAAATGATTAGGCTCTCTACTTTTTGTTAATCAGACCACGGAAGGTTCGTAGTGGAAAGTCATCAGCGAATTAAAAAAAACTTTTAACTTTAATGTGTCACAAATGTGTATTCTCAAATGCATGACGTAGTAGGATTTATAATTAACTTCTGAAAAATTTGGAAAGCTGCTATCTGAAAGCGTACCCCCCACACGCCCATTATGTAATCGTTGAATTCGTAAAAGAACCACGCCTATCGAAATAGTTAAAATATCCGGCAGAAGATACGCGAATGGTAAGTAATAACGCGGCAAGAGTAAACTCTTTTTTTACGGCAAGAGAACGAACTCCTTTGCCGGAAATCGCCTAGATAGGAAGTTGGTGATGTTGTGAGGCAAGTCGATCTGTCAGGCAGCTGTCCACTCCCAGTCGAGAAGAAGGAAGCGGTATGGAGACAGGAAAGATAATGCACCAGCTTGGCAGAGAAAAAGCCAAGAGCTGAGCTGTCATCCGGAAGGAATGACCCTTATCATAATTGTTGCATCCACAACTCTGATGGCTGTGTCAATCTGTCTTTTTTCCAAAATCGCCCTCCCCCTTCCCACTATAGGAGACTTAATTTGGGAAAATAATTAACGTTTGCTTCCGCACAGTCGATGATTTTTACGTAAGTGGAGTTAAGTGGTGAGAACACTGGTGATTAAGCTTAATACAGCCTGTGTTGTGAGACTTAAATTTTGTGAAAAATGACTTACAAGGTTAGGTCCAACAAGAACACTAAATGACACAGTTAAATGACATGTAGTGAAGACTCTTACTGCGCACTAATAACCAAACATTAAATTATTTTCTCACTAAAAAACTTATTCGTTGCCGTTAAAACGTGATAGTGGAGCGTGCTTATTTGACTGAACAAACAAACGTCAAGTGGAAAATACAGCACACAGTGCCAAAAACATAACTGCCAACGGCCATGGAAACTGAAGTGGCTATTTATAACTTGTTAGCCACAGTCAACTATGTACATTAGTGTTTTAGTCACTAAGCGTTTGATACCTATGCGCCCATTGTCCTGTTAATCGCCATCTGGGCCGCATAAAAATAAAGTTTATAATACTTGATGATATTCATTGTAATCAGTGGTGTTATTTCTGTTAGAAAGTGTCCATCTTATAAGGCAACAAGGTTTCTTGAAAGCATGACGCTAATTGAAAAGGGCAGTCTCTCTCTCTTTTCATCCCCGAAATTTTTCGTAAAATATATATAACAGCTGATAAGCAATGACGAAGCACAACTTAATGAGTCTTAACAATTTTCTTACATATTAATTTGCAAGATTACTTCCCATGTCCGCATGCATCTTATAAGTTTATAACAACAGGCCACAATTTCAGAGAAATTTTATTTACAATATACATATTTCCCTTGTGTGCACAAAGGAACGAAAATACCAGTATTTGCTGGCTAGCGTTATTTTCTTCGGCGATTTAAAAAATATGGCGAAATGACATTTAAGACCGGAAAAAGTAAAAGAAGATTAATCAGTGATCCTGTAACTCTGATAAATTACCAGGAGAAACATCCTTGTGGGGACGTTGACAACTAACAAATTGACAAAGACTCGTAAAAACACTCATTATCCGAGGCAGTAGACATGTTTTTGCGACATATTGCCCTACAAAAAATTGGAAGATTTGTTTTGAGTAAAAATAATAGTGGTTACCTTCCAAATGCTGAAAAGACAGCCCTTTCCATTTTTGCAATTTAATTAAGAACTGAACTGTAAGAATTGGAAGAACCTATATCTCCAGACCTCTACTTTAAACCGGATGGCCACCTACCGCAAACATTTTTGTGGAAAATAAAGCTGTTCAGACTCCTCTTAGTTAAGTTAAAACATGTTCGGTAAGGTTGGCTTTCTAAACTGTTTTAGTGCTTTCAGTAATAAGAATGACTGTCTCCAAATAGAAGAAGACAGAACAATTTGTATGTTGGCTTTTATTAGTGAACTGCGTAATTTTTTGGGTAGTTCAATTCGCTTGCATGAGATGGAAAAAGGCCATATCTGTAAACAGAAACACATATTAAGGTTAAATCACACTGAGGTACCAAAAAATCTCCAGGGATTTGACATTGTAATATTAATTTAGCGGCGATCTGGAAAGTTAATTCAGCAGTAGAAAATAAGCCTTTGCCGTACAGATTCGCGCAAACGGAAATGCATCAGGGCCCTTTTTATGGAGTTCTGTTGTTGGTTATTTCATGAAACCAAAAGAACGCATTTCCGTGAGCAATTTTGCAACTTCAGAATCGACCGTGTGACCCGAGGCCTTGTTAGGTAATTTAAGAGATTTAATGCGTGCAGGCAAACATGCACTGCGGATAAGCATGAATACCGCACCCATGGTAGACCAAATTATCTCATTCTTTAAAGTACCGCAATAGGCATAGCGTCAACACAGAGCTAGAGAATAGTTCTTTGATTTCGTTTTAGTCTATGGGCGATAAACTTTTTCAATAGCTTTAAACCTTTTTAAATAAAACATTATCATATAATTGAAGTTAGAACCCAATTTTTATTGCCTTTTCGGCCCTGATAGTTCAGTTTTACACTTTCAAATGGTTCTCTAAAAAGTGCGAATGAAATCAAAATTGATGGCCAACAAATTTTTGTAATGATGACATTGTTGTACCAAAAATGTAATTTGGCCTTAATTGTTTAGCATGATTACATTTTACAACATAAAAACTTTGTTTTGTTTAAGTACTATGAAGTTCTTAGTATGTATTGCTGTACTACTTTTAGAAATTTGTTTCAAATGTCCTGTTACGCGAATTAATAAAGGCGTCAGTGAAGCGATGTCCGTAAGCATGTTAAGACCTTCCTAGGCAAACGAGCGTTGTAAGTTTGCGGATATACCGGGGATGCAATTTGGTGCACAATAAATTTTATCCTATAGTTTATCTTCTAAAATAGACTTTCTCTTTGAGAATTAAGCTGTTAGCTAGGTGTGAATGAACTAGATAGACCTATGCTAGTGCTTACAGACTTTTGTTTTGCAGATGTTTTCTAGAATTAATTATTGATTTCCTCCAGTCTATCATTGCACACCCACTGTCGACTTACGTGCTAAACGGTGTCGGCTTGAATTTAGCGCCGCTTAAGACTCATTAACGGATGTGGAAAGTATGGACCACTGTCACTGCATTTCGTATGTAGACTTAAAAAATGAGGTGCAATTTTAAGTGCACAACATAAAGATTCTTCAGTACTTTTTTAACTACTGGACTGCTAGGAGGCGTAAGAACACAGGTAACGAGATGCATTTCTAGGCAGGTAAAACAGGTGTTTAAACAACCAGGAGTTTTCAAGACTACAGGTGCACGTGCTAGATACTCAACATGCATAGTAAACTAATATTCCTGAGTATAATTTGACTTCTATCCTTCAAATACGTTTACCCGAAACAGGCATTTACTTGGAAATTCTTTGCCACTCCCACTGCATACGCAAATTATTTCAAACTACTGTTTTACGAGATTTTTCTAAGGGCCTATTGCGTCTGCGTATTTATTCATACTGGCTGGATCAAAGGATAACTTAGAGTGGTATAATCTACAGCTTATATTTCTGTTCATGCAATATTCTCTTAAAGTGTATTGTAGGTAACTGAAAACCCAAATAACTGATGAAAGGGTGTTTTGATAGGGCAGACGTCTAGAAATAGGAATGAATGGTTATAAATCAGCGCAAAGACAAAGAAACTAGCAACTGCCAGCCTTCTTTTAAAAGATATTTTCCTTGTCGAATTAGTTGGAAACATTTGCTAGAGCGCTCTTATAATTTACTGAATACTCCATGTCCTCCTATAAAGGCCTACCCACACGACAGCGTCATGACACCTGGACTATCCTATTAATGAGGGATTGCTCTGCTAGGCTGCGGTCTTTCAGCCATGTTCTTCGCGATGAATTCACTGAGATAAGAATTTTTTCGAAAAACACATTCAACAGTATTTAGCTCCTCTTCGATGCTATTGGCTGAGCAGGTCCTTTTCGCCCTCTGCGTCAAAAATCGTACTAAATTACGCCTGAAGTTTAACGGTACGAAGTTAACAAACTGAATGTATTGCCCTGACTTCGCCATCGTACAATATACCCCACGTTGAAGACTCCCATAAACCCTTATACTCAGTAGTACATCAAGGAATGGGAGAAATCTAGATTGTTCTTATTTAAATGTGAACTTGCTAGACGAGTGAACGCATTAGAACTAAAATGTTGGTTCGATCTGATGCAACCGCGAATATATTATCTACGTAACTTTTGTTGTACGTCAGATTATTTAAGTGGTAACTAAGTTGCGCAGCTTTCAGTTTGCCCATGACTATATTTTCTAGAAGCGTGCCAAGGGGCGAGCCCGTAGCTACTCAGCCCAATTGCATGTACATGTTGTTGTCATATTAGAACTGAACTATCAAGAAACATTTTAGCAGAAATCTCCTGAGTGTGTGTACCAGCATTCCTATGTCCTGATGAATTGAGCTAATGAAATCACATATGTAATCAACTGCTACCGTCTGTTGGCTACGGCAGAAGCGGCCACCATCAGCCAACGCTGACCGGTCCTGTGCACCCAAAAGCCGCTAGTCCGACAGCTAGCAGCTTCTCACCTAGCTCGACTATCAGTCTCCCCTAACGCTGGTCAGATTTTTTGACCGCGCTTCCCCCCCACCTACCTTGACAAATGCACTATTTTTCTTCTACCAATCTGCATAGTTTATTTAATTAATTACCATGTAGATGTGGAGGCCTGATGAGAATTTTTCGAAAACAAACGTGTTTTGGCAAATTTATCTTCTGTAACTTATATCACCCAATTTTTGAACGCTTGCAGGCATTTGTTCGCAAAATTTATCGGTGGTTTCAAATGATGTTTTTCCGTCCAGATCGTAACTTTTGTTTCTTTGAACAAAAAAGGCGTTTGATTCCAGTAGGAAATTTAGAATTTAAGTTGACCTGGTCGCAGGTTAATAGGAATAAAAATCGCAATTTAAGTATTTATATTGCCGAAAACATGCTTTTTCCTTTGGACTGATTTAGATTTTTCTTCATATTTGTTTGTCGGTTTTTATGTTTCAGCGTTGTTTTGCAATGAGTACCATATTATCAATGACGTCGGCCATTTCGGTGTGGAATGAGGATACTGGCAACCAGTTGATTGGGAGCTAGAATGTTTTGGATTTGAAAGTGACTAATTAAATAGAGGAACGTCCAGAACATCAGAAAGGTAATACCTTGCTCTGCAGTAAATTTTAGCGTCTGGTGCATATGTATCATCGCAGTCCTATTAGTATTTTAAAATTGATCATGCTATCCTCAAAACGCATTCCTAAAATTAATTTCAAAGAAATAAAAATTCAGACCAAACGCAAACGTCAATGCGGACTTGTTAATATTCAACAACGTTCCGCACTAGGTGCCCATTTAATTTCATGACGAATTATTGCATCAAACAAGCTATACTATTAGTTTCTAGTAAGACCGACGCGTCCGAACAAGGTTATCTTGATGTTCTCCGTTTTTCGACGAATTTGAAATTTTATGTTGTCTTACGGAACTATACAACTAGCATGCATTTTTGCGTTATTTATGAACGATAATCCGGATATCATCAACGCCTCACAAAAGGTAAGGCAGTGGCCCACCAATAAACACTCGTGTTTAAGGAACGTCAACAAAGCATATATTGCTACGCACGGCAAATAACAGGTTTGCACTTTCGTAGCACGGCAAATAATGCGGATTTATGTTTGTTGGCATAGCCAAATTCCAGGAGGCTTGGAGTGTTTGTCTGCAGAACGATATAGATTAATGATTACTGTCTTGTGCGGACCAGAAAAAGCTGGGCTATTGAAGCTATGTGTTAAATACCATCAATTTAAGAGCCATGATAAGATAGCCAAGTATCGCCTATTCCATGTGCCATGTCTCGATCTCATTAAAAATTAGGTTTCTACACCTTTTTATTACAAAGAATTTCGCCAATAGAACTGAAAATGCGCGTTACAGGAAGCAGTTCAGAAAAAGCGATCACTGGAAAAAGAGCATTATTGTCCTGACATGTCAGATATTCTCGGAAATCCTTAATCATAGGTAACAGCAGAGCAGTCTGAGATAAAGAGTTCTTTTGGCATGTATTATTAAGTGTTGATTATAACGCATGAAGGAAGAATTGCCAGCGGTTCGCAATTTCGGTCCGTGGTTTGGGGATTTTATATGTAATTTAGCTTTGCAGCCTTTAGAACATAGGGTTTTAGATTTTGCACAGATATTTCTTTTTCGAATCCTTCACCCTCATGAATCAATCCTCAAAGCTTCCGAATCATGCTGGCCGCGACTGTTTTGTTCAGCGTCGTGACTTTGGCTTCTGCCCGAAGAGGTTCAATGGTCATTATTTTACGGAGCCATTTTGAAAAACTGGAAAATGTAAGTCGAATTTAGTGCTGTGATGACTATTAGGGAAAGGATTTTACCTGACTTTTGGCGTAGTTTGGTACACATGTTGTCCTAAGAATAGAGCTTCTGATGATAACCTATCACATCCGATCTCACAGATCGACTCCTAGCATCAGCTTAAACATTCATTGGAGAAGTGATATTTCCTTAGGGAGTTTGTAACTAAAAATTGGTTATATACGTGACAGCAAATTTGACGGAGAGGTCTACCGATAACAAGTCTTTTGATTGCCACGCAATCCATCAGATCCCACCTCCGGTGTTCTTAAATCGGAAAGAGTTGAGTAAAGGTCGTCAAATAGCTTACTTAAATAATGTATTATTTGCGCTTGATAATGAAACTGGCCCAATAATGCCAATTGAACACTATCGTTGGCTCCATACGAACAATATGCCATCCCTCTATCAACGCTAAAGAGGTGGTTTGGAGATGACATATAGCTTTCAAAGCTATGAAATAGAGTTAATGTAAGGTCAACGATTGTATTAAGTTGGACATTATTGGATAATTTTAATCATCGCGCGTAAATATTGGGTTATTTGGTTACTTAAATCGGTATTTCTATTTTTTTTACTTTTATACACCGTACCTTTTAACCATACGTCTTTTCTCCTGATATACCCCGTCTACTTAACCTTTTTACCATACATCCCGTTTTAAAGAATGTCAGTGTTTTTGTGTGCTCTTTGGTGATCTTAACTGAACCCTTACAACTTAGCTAACTCATAGGCAAGTCACCATCTTTGTACAAGAATTGCTTTTGGCACACGATGGACACTGTCGAAAACTATGGTCGAACTTTTAGGTCATCGGCAACATGAGGGTCCCTTCAAAGGAGCTCTGTGGGACAGCGAGCTAACTCGGCAGTATTGTAGCACTGATCGAAGCATGTTTAAGATAATATGTGGAAAATATCAGGGCGCCTAAGAGGTTTACCTTGAACTTAGTTGAAAGTCATATAGACTGGACAATTTCATGCATTCAAACGAGCCGAATTACAACACAGCAAATACACTAGCTGAAATTGAGTTGACAAATGCAATGCAGATAAACTGCTACTGCCAAATATTTTGAAATTGCACGGTAGTACACTTTTGCCTTGGTCTCACTTCGTAAACGATACTTTCGACTTTGGGAGAAGTCAAGGAATATTTTGGTTCAGCCTGATGACCACGAGCGTGGGAATGCACTCCAGAATGCACTCCAGGTCGGTTAAGTATCCCGTCGTGCTTATAGTTGATATCCTATCCCATGAATTGCGAAACCAAATTCTACAATTAGTTTCAGCTACGAAAAAGTCACAGAGGTATGACTGTTAAAGTGATTATCGTATAGCCCAATTGCAAGGAATTGCAGTCACGTTAGGATAACGGCTTTTGATCCGTTTTAAAGGCGATCATGTCCCCGAAAATTCTGAACCCTACCGGCCGTTATGCTTGCATCTATTTATCAAAACTGCATGCCGCCGACATGGCATCCGCATTCAGGAGACAAGGAAAAAACAAATGCTTAATTTCACCCGACAATCCCCCCCCCAACCTGAAGATCATATACACACTGCAATTAACTGACCGCTTTTTTCTCCCTGTCCCTATATCGGTCTGATGATGAATCAGTTAAAACGATTGTTTGCCAATGGGTCTTTTCAATCGTCCAAATGTGTGGATAGTCGGAGATCAGTTCTCTTAATCTAGCATTTTCCCTTCCTGGCCAGATCTTGAAGGTCTTTCCGTGGAAACTGACAGCTAGTAGCCAGGGTTTTAATTTAACTCTGCTTTTGTTCTCTTGGTTAGGTGACACAGTTCTATTGCGAACGCATCCTTATTGTCAGCCTCAAAATTCTCATACCTACTGGTCTAGTAATGTTCGCTCTTGCTAGGGCCATTTGTGTGAAAGCTCTTGACGACAGCCATCTTGTAGTCATAACGGTGTCACTTAGTAAGTTAGTTAGTTAAGAAGTGTCCAACGCTCATGCATACAAGATACGTACAGTCCTGTTTTGATCCGGTGTTTCATCTACGGACAGGAGGATTTACCATGGCACTGTAGAGTAACACTTATTAAAAGTGATAAAGTAGTCCTCTTATGTGGCCCTAGATCATGCGACTCGTGTGATTTAAAATCCATTCTGTTAAATGGCTAGTTTTATCTTCGTAGCAGCGAACAAATATAGTCTCATTGAAAGAAACATGGGCTTGGACGATAGACACGAATGTGTACTTTGACAGTGTAAATGTACCTGCACGTGCATTTATCGCGTCAAATTGGTGAAAAAATGAACAACAACAGACTAATTGTACTCATAAAAGCACCCAAAAATTCGCATGCGCAGCAAATTATGTGTTAAGGAGTCTGCAATCAGGAAAGACAGACTTTAAAATCCCACCTGAATATGCCAGGGGAAACGCAAATAAGTATTTCAATCACAGCTAAGCCGGTGGTTCGCGCAAAATTCCGAAATATGTGAAAGATTGATAACACTCGTAAAACCGCATTCAATAATATTGCTATACTTGTAATCGTGGAGCCTTATCTGACACTATTTCAGTAACACAAGCATGCGGCGCGTAAGGAGTTGCCTTTTGAACGCTTGTAGGATGCATATTATATAAAATGACTAGATAAGTAGTAGACATTAAGCTCACTGATTTTGACAGTCACAACGCTATTTTTTCTTGTAGCCCTTCGGTTAAAAAAGGCTTTCTTCAACGTAATATTTCAGGTTAAACATATTTTTGTGAGATTTTTTGTGACTGCTAAGTGCTCGTAAATAATATCTTGTAACTTTTAATTCATTGGTGTTGCCTATAATATACACAGCATGATCCACATATATTGCAAAATAATAAAGTTAACTATGCGACCCTTTCCGTACGCCATAGGGAGAAAAGTGCTTTTCCCTTAACGGGATGTGCAAAGAACACAGTTTTGAAAACTAACATTCACTTGAAACAGACGGTAGGTTTAAAAACTATTCGCCAATTTACAAACGTTTATAACGTAGAAATATATCCTTCCTTTTGATATCAAATATGAGGAAAGCATAATTTTCTAAAAAAGGGCTACAAAAGTTTCGTGAATATTTTTTATAAAATATATTTGAATTTATAAGGACAGTCAAATTCAATGAGTTAAATGCATACCATGTTGGTCGTCACTTTTACGGAAGATAATTAATTTAAGTTGCACAAAGGAAGCTAATTAGGAAGCCGGGATTCTTTCTTGACTGAAAGGACTTGAGATCGGGTTGCATGCTAATTATTACTATAACCCTGCTTAATACAGTTTTGCGCGCGATTGTGAATCTTTCGGAATTTTGCACGAAATGCCGACCGTACTGTAGATGTGTAAACATGGGAAGGGTGGGTGGTAAGTTACTGCAAGGGCGTCTTCACTACAAATGCATGCAGGGCTGTCTCGTAGAACGGAAATGACATGTTAAGAATCACCTACGTCTGATCCGTCGATTATTTCTGTTTGGTAGCTCAATCAGGTCTGCGCGGTCAGAAAACACCAGTTTCTCCTTATTGTAAATGCGCAGAAACAGGCGCTAGTCCCATTCCCATGTAGAGTACAGTCGCTATCTTAGGATAAAATCATGGAGGCAATTACCTAACGAGGGTTTGTAGAATATTCTTGCCGAAAACTAGTTTAAAAACCTGGATAAAGTTTTTTGTTGATAGAAAAATCTCGAGCCACAAACATCCTCTCCGTAGAAACTGGCATTCTCAGGAGAGGTAGTATGGTGTAGGCAGTGGGTGTGTTTTACGTCTTCGTGCTAAAACATGGCAAAGAGTTTTAATGATTGGCTTTTACACAGTGTGAGAGTTGTGAGGTAGCTAGAAATATAGGCTACTAGGAATAAGGAACTGGAGTTTCTCCTATAATGAATAATTAGTTAGTTCCCACGCTATCCATCTAGAGCAGTTGTGTTTAACTCTCGGTATACGATAGTCTACCTATAGTGTACGAATTCTGCCTCATTTTTGTGGAACAGGTATATATTGTGTGAAAGAAAAGGAATTTTCATTCTGTAGATTATCCAGTAAGAACGTAAACTTCATTTGCAGAAATCTCAGGTGTTTGAAGGCCTTAACAATTTGGAATGAGGCATGTTCCTGTGAGAGCCACAGATGACGAAAACATGGTGTGGGGTGAATATGGTTTGGACTAAGGTATTCTAATCGACGGTTATCCATTACCAGTAAATTAATGTTTACAGACTGATACCAAACTCGTTTTAAACACTTTCCTCCTCATCAAAACTTCCCACATTGCACCAAACAAAAGGAACATCCTACTGTCTACATCATTCCTTCAACCGCACCTGTGATTCTGTTCTGCCAAATATTTTCCAGATCCAGTTCTTGCCAACTGGGTGTTAAATTGAGTCTATAAGTAGGTAACTTTCCTGGGACGCTCCATTTAAATTCTCTGATAGGGAAGAATATTTGGGTGAAGTAAGCTTCCTGTCCAAAGTCTGGGCAACATGGCACGGCCCTCACAACTGTATAGAAATAAGTAATTAACTTGTTTTTTTTTCGCTGTGGGAAAAGACCAAAAAACTGTCTGAACTGCACGTGCGGGACCGCATTCAAGAGATGTTGCTTACAGTTATACTATGCGGCCCAAAAACCCGATTCTAGGAGGTTACTTTCACATTTAAGAATCGTCTTTAATCTTTCTGTTTAAATTTTGACTCCCAATGAAGTAGGCAATTGAGTGTTCTTAGTATCAATATCGCATCCCTTTGTGTCGCCCACTGCTCAGGCACAGTGGCGAATCTCTGTTCCGGCCACATGACTTGCAAAAAGCTTAGGCTTGTTCGGACTACCAGGTAGCTATTGTCTTGTTGACTCCCACGAACTTCATTGCGGATGTTTTTCAGGAAACTGCACCACGTTTTTTCAGCGAACAAGCCTAATTTATGGAAAAATGGACCGATATATGAGCATGTGTCGGTTTGAAAATTCAAAAAATCTTACTTTTAAGTGGAATGCATACTTTAACCAGAAATACGCTAAAATAAAACGCCCAAAGTGTCGGCTTCCTCCGCACTCTTCATGGTAAAAGGCTCTCCATTGATTATTTCTACCAAGACTGTTACTGCAGGCGGCAGTTAGGCAGGTGAAAACATTATTCCCGCAAAAATGGGTTCCAATGTTTTTCAAAAGAACAAAAATTGCAAAAATATGAACATAAAAATGGTCAACATTATTTTATTAGCAATAAATACTAAGTTTGGCTATCTCTAACGTTGGAATCGAGTAAAACAAAATTCCAGCATCCTTCTTTATTTTATGTGGTTTCCTCTGACGAGGATAAAGCATTAGAAAATGTTACATTTTTGAAAATGTTTTGGGCTAATAAAGTGTTCTTTTCAGACGTCGGACTAGTCATTAGAAAAAGCGACCGCCGAAAATGTTTGCTATTGCTGACTGAACAACATATTTTTTAGCCACTCTTCAGCTATTTAATTTCATGTGTCGATTTTATACGGTCTCTTTTGGAGAATTTTTTACGGAGCCAAATTTTGCCTGATGAAGAAACCGTTACTTCGGCGTTGTAAGGATAAGAAAATCCTGTGCGTAGAAATCTCAAAGTCATATTTGACTTATTCTCATATGAACGTTTATAATTTACGTGCCATAGTGACATTTCAAACTAACACAAAATTCGTCCTTCTATTTAAAAAATCAAATGTATTTTATTTGACAGTTACTGGGTAAAATATTACGTCTTTTCGTTTTCATCGTCCCCCAAAGAAGACGAAAAATAAGGTATGAAGACATGTACCGGATTATAGTGAGACTAACGTTTCGGACATGTGCTCGGTTCCATCGTCACAGTAACTATGTGATTGTTCCTGTTCGCCGTAACTCTTTCAGTCTTGGCGCGTGTCTGGCAGTATATCGATATAATACCACGGATACGTGCCGGACGCACGAACGTTAACCTGCCTGTTCATTGCCAGTTGACCGTGCGATTGACCGATAGTGGGCTCGCGTAAACATTGTCTCATTTGCAGCTGTCGTAATTGTTGGCAAGTCAACGTGCTTACCGGCCTGCTCCTCATTGACCGACGGACTGTTCAGTTGATGCTGCCCCCATGTCAATCTCTGGGGCGCGGTGGTGAGGTGGTTTTTCAAACTGGTCACATGGTTCCTGCCTCGCTACTCTCATAATTTTCTCTGGGCTCGGCTTCCACGTTTGCGCTTGTTTAAATGTTCTGTTGGCCCCGTTCGAACTGGGTTGATCCGTGTGCGTACCGTCTAGTAGGCGGGATTAATGTCTACGGCTCTGTTAAGCGCATCAGTCGAGGACGAAACTTCCATCAGCAGTCTGATCGTCTTGTGATAGGCTCGGCTTCCTACGCATGCCTTGTCAAAGACGAAAGTGCGGTTCATCTGTCGTATGTGGTTGTAGACCATAGACACCTCATTCTTTGGTCGACTGCGAGTCGATGCTCATGCGGCCTTGTGCCAAGGCGTCTGCCCGTTTCACCAACATACCTTGCATCGCTGTTTTAGCATGGTGTGCTGTAGATCGCTGCCGATTGTTCTGACAAGGGAAGTGGGTCTTTGGGACTAATTACCTGCTGGTGATATGTTGGACGGCAATGCAAACGCAAACGTGGAAGCCGAGGTCAGAGTAAAATATGACAGGAGCCGAGCAGGAAACACATGACCAACGTGGAAAACCACCTCACCACCGCGCCCACTAGATTAACCCACTCATGCGGGAAACATCAACTGAACAGTCCGTTGGCCGATGAGGGGCAGGCCAGTAAGCACGTTGCCTTGCCAACAATTATAACAGCTGCAAAGGGTACAAAAGTCGCGCGGGCCTACTAGCGGTCAATCGCACGAACAACTGGCAACGAACAGCCAGGCCAACGTTTGTGCGTCGGGCACGGATCCGTGGTATTATATAGATATACTACCAGACACGCGCCAAGACTGAAACAGTCACAGCGAACAGGAACAAGCTCCTAGTTAATGTGACGATAGAACCGAGCGAGTTTACGAAACGTCAGTCTCAATATAATTCTGCCCATGTCCGCGTACCTTTTTCTTCGTCTTCTTTGGGGGATAATTAAAACCATAAGATATATGGACCTCAAATCTTTACGCATATGTCGCCTTCGCAAACATAATTTCGAAAAATGTACCTTCCACCGTACTTCAGCTCGCGCTGCTTATTCGTAATTGCAACGATTAATAGGTTAATTAAAGATCCACTGAATAGTTGGACGTTGCAGAAGCCAATTACCAACTGAATACACGTGGTACGAATTATCATAAAAAGGCAATTTTTTTATCAATGCTAAACTGCTTTTTATAAAGTCCGCAAAAGGAAATGGTTATTCGTTATCGGTTAAACAAAGCAGTAGTCTGCAAAATGCAATATTCTGAAGGGGAACATGGTCCATTAGGCGACAAACTGAGTCTGTAAGTTGCACTTTCAGAATGTAATAAGGCCGTTCTTAGAATGGCAAAACAAAAAGATATTACATATCAATTACCACGACACAGAAATATATTACCAACAAACATAACACACTGGGGTGACCACTTCCGGGTTCTGAGCCGTCATGAGTCAGCTGAAACAAACCCCAAGGTTGACGACCTCCGAGGTTCGAACTGGCGACCTTGTTATTTAGAAATCTGAGCAACGGTAGCTTATGTAGCCCCACTCCTTAATCCCTACAACCTGCATGTTTTCCTACGAAAACGGTGTTTATTAGGTTTTATGGGCGGGAACTTAGAACACGCAGTGGAATATGCTTGAATAAATGCAAAATGCATTTTTATTTTACTGTATTTAGCAC
>UYRU01041712.1:16602-26983 GCA_900617775.1 Dibothriocephalus latus | reverse complement strand
CTGCCAAACCTCCTAATAATATTCTTGTTCATTTGTTCTATAACACATATTTGAATTTATTAGGGCAATAAATGTCAAAAATAAAAAAGCCATGCCACTCAAGAGGCTCCTGTTTACAGGATATATTTGGAGCTGGTGGTCAGAACGAAGCTCACCTAGAAGCCGACAACCTGAGGTGACTGAAATATATTGAGATAAAGTCTTTTGATAATAAAAATTACAAATATAGAGAAGACAGATTTTGGAAGCCAAAGTACATTTCAGGGTTTCTGTTGACATTTCACCAGATAGGCCATTTACTGTACATGTAACTTGTTAGGCAACACAGAATTCCTGAAGCCTTCTCCTCCTCTTACCTAGTAAATAAGTTGCTAGCAATGATATATGAAGGATGCCTATGTTTGCTGTTTACTTTGTGAAAAAATAAACTGAAAACATAAAGCGTTCCCTCGGTAAAAGTTTATTGCGCTTCCGCTGCCCCAGCGTTTATAAATCTTTTCTGCCTGAAAAAAACCTCGTAAGAAAAATCGTTCGAAGTTGTGATGTTATCTGCTTGTGAAATCGACAAGCGCAGCCGTCTTGATAGAAGCCGTTTTAGCTGGTCAGTATGCCAATCTTTGTGATTTTTGATTTAGTTCCCCTGATGTTGATTCATTGATGTGAAAAATGTTTTAAAGGCCATTTTGGCAATTGGTTGATAACGCCTATAAAAGGTATACTTTTTACATTATAATTATTTGGTAGAATAAATAATCTTGTAGCTAAAAATGGTAAAAGTACCATATCACTTTTAGGCCTTGACGTTGCAGAAACCAATAATGATAGTTTCCCCTACCCCCTATCTAGCACTCACATAGGCAGCTTTGGCGGGTACTTATAACTTTGATGCCCTGCCAGATTTAAACTGGCACTGCTGTCTGCGGATTTCACTTCCTGTAATGCGCCCTAATAGAATCAATTAAAACCTTTGGGAGATTACCATTGTTCCTGGGCCTTTTACCACACCTTATAAACATTGGCGCGTGTTGTTACGCCCATCTGCTAACCTGCTGAACTTGGAAATGCCAAGAGTGTGTAGACAGAGGCAGTATTAGCCAGCACGGACCAATTTTGCCTGTGGACGGCTTAGTCGGGTTTTACTGGAAATTATTCTAATCGATGATGGGCTAACGGTGGAATTGTTTCAGTTTTGCGTAGCAAACTAGCATCAGTGTCCCAGATAATTGATCTTCTAGTAGATATACTCAAGATTATATGGGAATTATGATGGAGAATGAACATTTTCTGAGCTTTAGTTGTGGTCACACTTGAAACTTCCCGAGGTAAAAATTACCAACCTCTCATTCAACAATTTCCCAAAAAGTGTCTTCTGCTCTGCTAAAAATAGCCCTTAATTTGCCTTCCCCCAAACAAGTAGGAATTTCCATTTTTTGTTTAACAAAGTTTAGGCCTCTCTGTTAAAATGCTAATGTTGCCCGCGCGCATGCTGCTATTTTTGACTTTCTATTGGCAACCTCTCACTTTTCAGTGTTTCTGAAAGTAAACCATTGAGCATTTAAAATGAGTGTTGGCGATGACTGCAAGGAAACAGAGCAGCTCTATATTACCGATTGAATTGTGTTGTCAATAAAATACATCAGTAGATATGCAAAAATTGCTTTTAAATTATACATTTCCTTCGCGTACGCTTCCTTCCCAAGCCTGTTGCTTCTGCTACTCTGCTTCAATAAATCTTTCAACCGTTAAAATCCGTGAGAAGTCTGTTACTTCAGATGCTGAAATTTAAAGGGGTGATTCACTTAGAGTCGATCTTGGTCTTTATAGTCCTGTAAAATGAAACTGACGTGATAAAATTAACGAGGTATCCGACAAAGTGTTCATTTTGTCTTTTTATATAAGTGGTTAGTGCTGGGAAAGTTTAAATATAAACCTCCCATAGAGGCTTTCTCTCGCAAAATGTACGGATATTCTGACTCACAACTATATAGATTTTGAAATGTTGATAAATTATTATCCATATGTAAGTCAGAATTTAATCAAAGAACTTTAAACTCGGAGCTTAAGTTAAGACCTTATTGAAACAGTTTGTATTTTCGCAGGATTAAAGCGCCGACTGCAAATAGTTTTACTTCAAACAGACTTCGTGTAGACTTCCTTTAAAATAACATTAAAATTACGAAACATACTGTGCTTACTTGTTTGTGAGACTTTATTAAATAATGGCAGAATAATAATTTTACTAGTTTCTGCAACCTGTATGCGTGGTGCACATATGTAATTTGTCGACCAATTGGTCTAATTTCGATTTTTTAGCTTTGCCGGTTGGATGAGGCGCGAATACCCAATCCGTTTCATCGCACACTCCCTGTTGAATTGTTTACCACAATAAACCAAGCAAACCAGACCTTATTAGCTGGACTACCACTAAGTACACGGCTGAGTATCGAAGTAATCCCCTCCCTAATGTGACCTCTGCGATAATTATCGTCACCGACAGACGCTAGACACCTGCCTAAATTGCTTTACGCGTGTTTAGCAGGGAGCATAGATGTGGCCTGTGGTAACTGGGCTTTCTCAAGGTCACGCTTACTTTCAGGCATTTTGCCTTATCTGCCTAGTAGACTAGTAGAGAGCGCGTGCGAGAAACGTTTTATCGACGGTGAGCAAGCTAACGCAAAACACAGTTAGGACTGTGGGAATTTTCTTAAATTCGGGTAGAAAAACTACCACAGAGGAACGCCAGATGACACATTGCAAATCATGATCTACTGAAATAATAGAAACCGAAATGGGTAAGCGAGAGAGGAAAAACCAAGCTTTATTTTGAAAGCGGCATACAAAACGTTCAGCTAAAAATGACTCCATTCACGGAATATATTAAACTAATACGCAAAAATCTACAGATTAGCATACAATACACACCCAGCGTAGGAGACAGGTCCAAGCTCAGGATTTTCGTTCCTTTACACATGCTTTAACCTGCTGGCAATGACAGTAGAGAATGCTGCTGTGGGGTGAACGTACAGTGAATGAACAGTTTCCTGTTGCCGCACTGCATCCGCTTATGTATTAAAGTTGTAAATAAACGTCCATTTGTTTAAAGAAAGCGTAGGTTGGTTGGTATGTTACAATTTGCTAAAAAACAACAATTAATTTTCATCGAAAACGCGAATATCAAATGATGGCTATGTCCTTAGTCACTAACATAGGGGTATGTATATAGAAGTGTACAGAAGGAAAACGAAAAACGATATATTTAGTGCATAATAATTACAAGTACAAAAGGTCAGCAGTATTTGGACTGTATGCGTACATTGAAAGCAGTATTTAGCCTGTCAGGCGTCGGCGTATCCATCTTCCCTACAGTTTGGCCCAAAAATCATGTAAAAATCATAACTTTTTAAATGTTTGATAATTAACCGCGTACCGGTGTGAGCGCATCTAAGAAAGCGTATAAATAATAAAGAGCAACATTAGGCAAATTTAAAACATAAAGGGAGTATAAAAAGTACCAAGTGTTTGTTAAAAAAATAAAATTTTCCCGATAATTCCCAAGATCCGGATACGTAAAAAGTAGGTTTAAATTAAAACAATTAATTTGAATAAATGCAAGGAATACTTTTTTATAAAAAACCTCTTATTTTATATTTCTACATATAACCATTAATGGGTCACTATTTATTTAATATCTTCGTTTAAATTCCCGCATATTTCGGGGGTTTTCAGTTTCTTCATGTATTCGTCCATCATTCGAGATTCTTTTCGGCGTTTACGTCAAAAACTTTACATTATGATATACATCAAAAGCATTTTTTTATTTATAAGATTTTTGGGATAACAGTTGTCAAGAAGATGCCCATGTGGACCATATTTAGAAATGTCTGAAACAGCAAACCAAATCGCCGAGCAAAAAGAACATTTGCAACAGAAGTATGATAGTGTTATTCCTGCGGTTAATAAAAACTCCTTACTAATATTAATAAAGAAACTTTCCATAAAAGGTTACCTCTTTAAAAATGCTTTAAATAGATATTCAGCTGACAATTGTCTGTGTACATTAAATTTGTCAAAAGTAATATCAAAATGAAAACGGAATTTTTTTACATTTTTTAAAAATTTATCTGCAGATCAATTATTTAATTTGAGTAGGAGAGAAAGGAAATACCTTTTCTTTATATTTTATTATATTTTGCCATAGTGGATTACCTCCCGGCTATATAAAAGCTTGCCAACGCAAAGAGTTGTAGTCAGACCTATAATAAAATATCTCCATAATTATTATTCTTCCCTCTGTTATGTTTCTAAATAACGCACAAACGGAAAGTGTAAAGCACAAAGAAGTATAATTATACACGACTTACAGTTAATAGGGCCTCTTTTACACTTCGCTGGCCATAACATATATGGACGTCTCTCCTTATGTGCCATCCAGGCGATGCGGTTAGAAAAAATATGACCGAAAAATGTTTTGTCGCGTTTTGGAAAATAGATTTACAGGTTAGCTTAGCATAATTCTTAGTACATAAGATGGTCTTGGTTTTGAAAATAAACGCGGTTGCTTAAACTTTGCTTCACTTCCATTTTTGGACTAGCTTGCATCTGAACAATTTCGGACACAATTTTCCGTGTCTGGAAAGAATATGTTTTACAATTTTTCTACTTATTTTGGAATTCTTCCATAGAATAATGCATATTAATAAAACGTTTGGTTCCGTCTTATTTAAAAGCATAGAAAATGGCTTCAAAAAGAGACTTCTCTTAATTTTAACAAAACTTAGTGCAATATTACCTGACGATGGACTCACGCAAGAGCCCGAAAGCCCAGAATAATAAACAACTTGATTCGGTGTTCGACCTTCCTTCGTCCTCAAGCATAGTTTTACCTGGAACTCGAACGTTCTTATTCATACCTGAATTAACTTAAATAAAATGGCAATTTTCCTAACTAAAAGGCTTTCTTGGGATCAAAACTACTCAGTGCATCAAACTAACGTAAGCAAGTATATGCCACAGTGTCAAGTTAAATCTCTTTATGACTTTTGCATACAGACTCTATTGAAGATAATCGCAAAAATGTTATTTTTATTCATAATAATTACAAATACCAAAGATATACAGTTTTTGGACTGTCCGTGTACATGCAAAACAGTACTAACTCTGTCGGACCTGGAGATATCCATCTTATCTATATTGGATTATTCAGTGTGATTATTCAACACGACTCGCGTCTCCTACACGGGCGACGTGGTAGACGCACAAGTCTACTATCCCTTAAATCTACTTCAAGCGCGCTCGACCGTGCTTACATTCAACGGGCCAAAGTAACGTGGTCGGAAATAACATTCCAATTCAGGACATAATCAAACTTTTCTTGCAGATGGAAATTCCATTTTGCCTTGTACCACTTTTTTTGATAATTTCAAAAGTATCTTCAGTAAGAGTAAGGTAAGGGCTGCTGAAAGGAACAAAAATAGATTGACGAATGCTTTCACAGAGCTGGCTGTTGTGTTGATTTCTAGATTACAGATGTATAACATTCACTTCATACCTCTTCAGAGCGGTGAAGTGGATCATTATCCTGCCAAATTATTATGTTGATTCTGAGCCCACCGATGCCATTATAACCGAAGGTATCTTTCGTTATATTATTGAATATCTTCCTGTTACCGATATCCATATTCGATCGCCACATCGGCCACACTACGAATTGAATAGCCATCCAAACCAACAATTTTCCACAATCCTTGAATGCTGCAATTGGCGCCGGGTGTTCTCTTGTACAGTTTTTGCCACACATGACCACCTAGGTCGACTTCACGGGGTTATGCAAAAACAAGACCTCAAAGCAGAAGCTTATTATATTACCCGGTGAATTTAAAAGGTTCTTTTATGAGTGTCATATTTCAGAACGGCTTGATTGGTGCGTTTCTTTGGTGTACCTCAAAGTTTTGCATCCTTGTGTTAATTATATTCACATAGATAATTGACAAATGCTGTCTGTTATTTATCTTAATGGGTATATAATATGCTTTGTAGTAAACGAGTATTTGAAATGTCTTCCTGTTTACCTGTGGGCCGTTTTGGTCAACCGTGCTTATTTCTGGGCACAGTTCTGCCATTGAGAATGTGCCAATTGGTGATTTTCTTCATATTAAAAAAAAACATGTTAACAACTCATGTCTGTTTGCTGCAGGTTTCCACATTCGTTCCTAGTCAACTGCAAATAGGAGTTGTTGCGACATCATTCGCTTACGGTGTGACAGAGAAAAGTCAAAAAGTTTGTGAGGAGTCAGGTATATGCTTGTTTATGGTTCTTATTATCAGTATGATAAAACAAACTAAAATCAAAACAGTATAATACTGTGTTTTATTTTATAAAATTTAACAAGTCCGAAATAAGGATTTTTTAAATTGAATCCGACCTTATTTCCGAAAACAATGCAATTTTCCATATTTGCATTCACCCGATTTTTATGAACGTAAAACAAAAATTCCAGTTCTGTATAAACCTTTTAGACAGGTAAACACGCATAACCAAGGAGTTTCGATCCACAGCATTGCAAAACCTAAACAGTTCCTTGGATTTTGCCCACTCTATTTCAATGTTTCCTGAAATTCACTGATCTAAAGTGAGGGCTTCTTTAGTAAACGACAGTTTTCGGCCCCAAAAGTAGCATCCTCAGGTGTGTGGTAAACCACTGCTAAAATGTCGATCTTAACTTCATACAAGATATGTCTGAGACCTCGACGCACAGTTCGAGAAGATACTGGAGTCCTGATTCCGGAGTAGAATGGCTGGACAACATAGTCAAGAGCTGTAGGTAATGAGGGCGGAATGCAGACATGTATAAATGGCTAGAATATAACATAATTTGAATAATACGAACGAAACCAACGACTTTAATATAGGAATTTATGAAGCTTAGAAAAATGGGTTTATATATGGATTTTTTTACCGCAAAACACTGCAACGTTAATACGAGAGACATTTCACAACAAACCACTGGCCATTCTTGGCTTCAGTATCAGTATCAGTTTATCGAGGTATATATAGGGAAATTACCTTTGAGTTCCCAACATGTATGTCATGGTAGCAGAAAAATGGTATCTCAGAATGCTGGCGAGGCCAATTTTCCTGAGTCAAACAGAATTTAAGAGGAATATGTGCCGTTTTTAAGTGTTTATCTACCATGACGTGGGATATGTCAAACTACCTTTGCATGTGTTTATTTTAGGCAGTATGCAATTTAAATATGGAATACATATCTGGTAAGCAGACGAGGATGATGTGACACTTACACATTTGAATTAATAAGCGACAATGTCACGCGATGGTCATTAACAATAAAGTCAGAGGAAATGATTTTAATGAATAAATGTTATCATACCCACTAGTTAAGCGTATGCACTAACAAATACCGATTGTTTTATGGTTCTGATTAGTATAGTCATAACATTTACCGAATCTGAGATAGACGAATTCTGTCTTGAAAGTGTTGTACACCATTTATATTCGATTTAAGGCTTAGTCTGCAGCAGATTGTTTATTGAATGTGCATAATGCTGTATGCAGTCGTGAATCAAAGCAAGCATGCAACCTAAAAACATTGGCTATATGATGACGTGCCTGTCAGTGACCATAAAACTTAAATAGAATTACCAGGTACAAACAAAGCTTTCAAATTTTATTCCGCCAAAGCTGCCTGTATTTACTATTGACCGTGGAATGTGTTGTTGTGTTGCTCCAGAACATGACGGAAATCCTTCACGGATTTCACTGTTTTTTATCATATGCCCTTAAAAATGGGGACTGCGTCGCGTTTTTATCGAAACCTTCGGAAATATTATTATCGAAAGAAGTAAGTGAAGTCGTGAATTCTGGGGTATCGTTTTTCGTGGAGATGCTCTTTTGGGCCAAATATGAAGCGGCATTCAAATATAAAACAAAAAAATGAATGAAAATAGAACAAATGAACGACAGGTATGATTTCGATTTGTTGAAAAGCGTCCCGCTTGAGAATATTTAAATAGAACGGCAGTTAAGCTTTACGTACTTATAATTTGTAGACGGTAAACAATAAAAATACCATTGTTTTTGACCAGTTAATTAACTTTCTTGCAAAACACTAATACTGCTTATGCCACAAACGCAAGAACTTTAATTGTTTCCTTATATTACATGAATTCGTTATACTTTTGCTTTGGTTTGCGGCCTTCAATGACTAAAAACGCACGAAAGATGCTCGCATATAGCTTCAAATAGTGACATTTTGCGTTTTCCGGTTCTATATTAGGTATGAACATAATTTTGGGCGCAATAATTATTTTTGTATGCATTTAGAATGTGAGCTGCTCAATAGATGGTGGGTGGTTGGACGGAAAATGTCAGCATCTTTAAACACTGAATTGTCCTTAGTCGTTATCACCGCGTTGTACAACACAAAATCACAGATTTGCGAATCTGCCCTTTCAAAGTAGATAAAACATTTGGATTTCTAAAAGAGGAAGCTAGATTCCTGCAGCCGTATTCTTATTTTGGAATTGGGAGTAAAAGTTTCTCCAAAGGAAAACAAGCTTAGATACTAAAACGAATTCTGGGAAATCTATTAACTTAGGAAACTGACCTAATATAGGGCAAAGTTTTCTTTTGCTCAAATGTGTACATGTTTTAATATAAACAAATTTTGAAATGTGTCCTGGAGGAAAATAGGCGTTTTCCAATAAAGGTCATGAAAATAAGTACGAGATATAAATCGCTACATTGTCAGATGAATAATTCCACTTTCTGTCCGCCGGTCGTTGAGGTAGGTCACATACTCTGTCTGGAGAAAATTTCGCGCAATAATGACTATTCTAACCAATAATCTTACGCAGAGTGTCGGAAGTTATGAAACCACAATTTGTTAAAAGGATATAAAAAAGGATAATGTTCGAATATTCATGTTTAAAGAGCCAATATCTACAGAGGCCGGTGTTGTTTCCTGGTTATTCACTTAGAATGGTTTGCAAAGGAATTTTTCAAATTTAATTAGCCTTTGTCCAAAAGTCACTAAGACAGCAAACACACCAATTCAGGCTTATGCGTACACCACTAGTGTCCAGCCACTAAACCTAATTCGTTTTTGATTCTTTTATCCAGCCATTCAAATATTTCCTTCCGTTAAAGCATACCGTATCTATGTTTTCAAATTTGCAGATAAAAATATTTTTTTTCAAAATTACACAGGAAATCGACTCAGGTCTTCGTTTTAACGCGTATCGGATTCTCCAGTTTAAATAGGAATAGAACGCGGCAGTAAAGGCACGATAAGGTTTATGTTAAAAAAAACATTTCGCTAAAATATATGCCTCAGATGCAAAGTACGCAAAAGGTGATCTACCCTGTCCACGAGTAGATGATCGAGTAGAAATCGCAAGGCCAAATTTAAATCCCATTTGGATAGTAGTTTTAAACATAGCAAAAGCTGTGTGGCTAGCAGAAAAGAGTCAAAAAGGGAGTCATTTAAGATAAGTATGTGACCTGGAATTTATAGGCAGTTTCTGCAAGGACGATCGCAAGGGCAAATTAAGAGGTCATGTCCAACCCCTTCCGGGCACAGCTAATAACAGTGATCAACCTGCAGAAACAAGGGGAACAAGTTAAGCTGCTCACGCGGATTTTCAGCTTCCGCGCAAACACTCTAACAAGGGCGACAGTCAACCTGGCAGAAAACCCACAGTTGCGCGTTTTAAACACTCTTCAAACCTCTCACGTAGTTACCGACCGTAGGTCAATCCATAGTGCACACAGCCAATCGAGTGATATTTGTATTATTCTCTCTGGTCACTCTCAAATTAAACAGTCCATGCCCCACGCTTATCCAATCGACTCGCCTTTAGGTATTATTATTAATTTCCTATTTAATAATTTTTTGAAATAATAATAATGCTTTTGTCTGTTTCGTTTCCAAATAACGCGTAAGCGAAATATATAGTTTACAAAAAGTATATTTCTACATGACTAACATTTAATAAGGCCTGTTTTACGTTACCTTCAAGGTAAAATATATGGACGCTTACTATATCTTGTGCGAAAAATTTCACAAGTTATCTAAACGTAAACTTAAACTTAGACTCACGTGCAGCTGAATAATTTTGGACAAACTTTTCCGATTCTGGAAGGGATATTTTTTACAAAGGTTTGGTTCTGTCATACTTAGTAACATGGGAAATTCCTTCGATATGAGGCGATTCCCAATTTCGCCAAACTTAATGCACACTACCCTGAATAAACCTAACTAAAAAGGTTGCTGTATTGGTAACAGTCTGGTCAGGACATAGCGCAAATTGTCATCCTAAAAAGTTTCCGCCTTTCATTAAAGCATAAACATATTCTCAAGGC
>UYRU01041712.1:3093-13181 GCA_900617775.1 Dibothriocephalus latus | reverse complement strand
CCAAATGAAGGCCCCAGCCCCGAAAATTGGTCCACTCCTCGAGGGTGGAAGTGGGAAACTCGTGCGTTATTGTGGGACAGTCGATGAGTCGAATTTGATAAAGCTGGTCATTACAATAAACTATTGGGCAGTAGTAACTTGGGCCAGTGCTAGAGGTGTCCTTTGTTGCTGAGTAAACTGGTTGCGACTGAACCAGACTTTCAAGAAGGCTAGTTCGGCCACTGCGAAAAAAGCCCAAAACGGGTATGTTGATGACGGCACTGCCAGCAATAGAAAGTTCTACACTTGGACCGCCACAGATGAGGGAGTCTTCCTGCTCCGCTAGTCCCGAGGGAGTGGCTTCAGCGTCCTTCGGGTCTCCAATTGTAAGGGAGCCTTCAGATGACGCCTTTACCAACTTTATGGGTACAGTTTTAGTCCTGTTCTGGACAGACTGTGCAGCGCGCGATAACGCACGTACAGGGGCAG
Organism: Dibothriocephalus latus; assembly: GCA_900617775.1. Taxonomy (NCBI): domain Eukaryota; kingdom Metazoa; phylum Platyhelminthes; class Cestoda; order Diphyllobothriidea; family Diphyllobothriidae; genus Dibothriocephalus; species Dibothriocephalus latus. The sequence continues at coordinate 12,713 of UYRU01041712.1, read as the reverse complement.
GGGAGGTTCTGCCGTTACTTGAAAGCGGCTGGATGGAACGCGGGAGCCGTTCTCTGTGCACGGGGGTTGTAGAAGGAGATCGTGCAGCCCGTCTGCTGTTCGCATGGTCTCGGGTTCGATTTTCGGCACTCGGCTTTGTCTGGACTTCCGACAGGCGTACTCTGCTACGTCCGGCTGCCTTGCACAGTCCACCATGCTGCCTTCGACTGGAGGTCTTTAAAATACTATTTTCGGCGACGCCAACGACTTGAGTCCAACGAGCCAACCGAGCGGCGCCGTCGTTTGAGAGGTAGCGGTTCTGGAGTATGGGGTCGCTGGAGGCAGACTGCACAAACGCATTCGGTTCTTTACCCGAAATTCGAGAAATGAACGGTAGCCTTGCAGTGATACTCGACAGTGTTGGCATAACTGGCTGCGCAGCGTTCCTGCTCTCCAGCCGTACTGCATTCTGAACCTGCCGCGGACGTAATTCAATCTGATTACTGGTCACTTTACAGTTCGCAATGGGGCCGCTGTGGGCTCGAGGGGTGTTGGTGGCAGAGGATGAGGAGGAGGTAGACTCGACCAGGAAGGAGAGTTTCTTTGGCACGGAGGAGCATCTGCCCTTGGTGCGAATTGAGCTTTGGCCCGATGCGCGCAGGTTGAGAAGGACGACCAAGTGAAGGATTGATTGGATTTCCCGACAAGACACGAAAACAAAACAACGGGGAAGATATGGACGCTGGTCGGTGGCAGCTGTCGACCAGCTACTCGACCAGATAAGCCGTTTGAGGGGTGTTGAGCCAGCCGTCTTTTCATTCAGTAGGAGGATAAGTTACTCTCAGTTCCCGCCTGGGCTAAATGACATTCCAATGAGCTTACTGACTCCTGCCATTCGAAGGAAGGAATGAACTTACGCACTGACACGCACATATACACGCAGACATTCAGGTAACGTAGGAAGTAGGGAGAGGTGGAACTGAGCGACGTACGCTTCCTTACCGCTGTAAAACCCGCCACTGACGACGACTAAGACATTATTGGCCAGACGAGCTGTGCGCTGTCCTGCAGCCAATCGGAGGACAAGGATTTTGCCTGTCAGTTGAAATTGAACAGGAGAAGTTTGGGAGCGAACACCGGTGTTTGCTGTCGGCGGTGTCTCTCTCTCTCCCACTATCAGGTCGTAAGTCGCTTTTTCGCGATGTAATTAATGGATGGGCAGGCAGGTCTAAAATAAAAGCGTTCTCCAGCGACTTTGCCTAGTTAACACTCCGGTGAGAAACTGGAATGTTACATTCTAACGAGCAGAGATGCGCCGGTTTCCGCCGGAATGAGTGGCTAGAATCTAGCCGTAAAAGCAGTTAGTAAACATCTTATTTATGGGGAAAAAAGTCCTTCGCACGTCAGGTTAACATGAACGGCAGCTAAAGTGCATATTTGTTTGTTGTAAAGACATCATATAATGTACAGTCAAAAAACGATACATGTTATGTAAAGGTATTTGCAATGCAGTTTTAGTATGCATAAATGTATCCCTCACGCGAAAAAAGTGAAGAAATGGAAATGTGCAAAAAGTCCTGACCTTTTCGCTGACACATTTTTATCTTTCTTCAGGACCGCCTTCCGCACGTCCACTTTGATCGAAAATAATAGATTTATATTAGACAGATGTATTAATTCCCCCCTTGCTGAAACCTCAAATGAGTGTTCGTCTGCTTGCGATTTGTGTTAGGGATTATGCTAATCAGTAGGCCGCCTTAGCGCACCCAGTGAATTTTCTGTTGTATGTTTGAAACTTCAGTGCTGCGTGATCTATGTCTACGCATGGATAGGGGACGCTGTTCTATCGCCGGAATTATTCCTTTATGCAGCTGAACTTGCAAACTGTAACCGGTGTTCATTATCAGAGAAAAAGTGGCGCAAAATTAAGCAAACATCAACAGTGTAGGAGATACGCAAGTCCGGCGTTTTCTGCGCAGAGGCCTTCACGTCGGCACCAAATCGATTGACTGAGTTCTCGTTGGAGGCCTAACCTAAAATCCATTTGCGTTTTGGTTGGCTAAGGGTATGGATTTGTTATAAGAACCAACATGGAAACAAGAAAATTCCACGTTTTTTTAATGGGAGACCGGCGGTAATAGGGAATAGTATGAGTGAGGTATATCAAGGAAATAAACACAATTTACAAAGTAGAACGTATAAAGTAGAAAATAATAGGAACAATTTTTTTAAATAACTTATTGTTTGGTAAATAAAATGAGAAATACGATTATTTGTAAACCAGATCTGCTTAAAAACGTAACCGCAACTTGGACGCGATTTTATAAATATTTCATACCACATTCTACATGTATACAAAGTAGAAACTAAATTATAACTTACCTAAAAATGTAAATTAAACTAAAGCTAAACTAAAAACGTTAAGCTAAACAATGTAAACGTAAATACAAAAATAACTTTCAAGCACTTAAATTAAATAAAACGCTACAAACTCAACTAAATTAAAAACTAAAAAAATTAACCTAAATTAAATAACTAAACTAAAACTAATAAAAACAATTGACAAGCTACAATGTAGACTAAACTAAATAAAGCTGAATCTAAAGTAAAACAAACGCAAAGTGAACTCCACTAACATTCACTAGAGTGATCTAAGCTTAACCTAACTGACTAAGCTAAATACTATACTATTACTTATGTAACTAAAATTAAACGCACGGCGCTAAATATTTCCGTTACGGGAGTGTAGTGAAGTATTAACTGCGGAATACGTAGGCTTACTACAAATGCATAAGTTATTAGTTACGTATACTAAAGTACAGTGTGTCTTTTAAGGACTTTATAGTTGGTTCTGAAAGGATACGATTAACTACCCCAAGTGGCTGCTCACACCGTCGAAACGGCCCATGAATATAACATCGTAGTCAAGTATAAAATTGCCAGAAGCCAGTCAAGCCACGACTTGATCGGAGCCTGGGCTTCCAATAAGAATTCAAGCGATATATAATTCGATCTGGCACCACTATACAGAGCTCTGCGCAATCACCCTTTGACTGGCGTGGCAGATGTCTTATTGGGCCCCACCCACAATAGCAACTGTTGGTTGTGTCATCATCCCAATCTGCGCATGTCTCGCATCAATGTACGCTTACCTATGATAAAGGATTCTCCACAAAATCCAAAACGTCAGAAAAAGTACAATCCTGTTCAAGTGATTGCATCTCATTGTTCTGCTTTGGTTCCTGGAACTCGCATATTCGCTTTTATTGGCAAATTTTAACTCTGCCTATGGGCTTTGCTAAAGGTTTAAAAATCAAGATGAACAAAAAATGCTTCCGGTGATCCGACAGCTGTCTCGCTTCCCTCTTATGCATACACCTTCGCAGTCTCTTCAATTCCCCTTTATTACTTTCCTGTATGAACTTAGAAAAAATCTTCTGAAACAAGAGCTTTTGGCACTTGTTCTGAAAATTTGTGCGGATATTTGAGTCACCATCTATCTGACACAACAGACACGTATCAAAAACTGCGGATGTATTAGACAGTGTCTTGCCGATATTTTGTAACTTGATGACGCGGATTTGAGTGTGGCCGTTAATCAGCGTGCTGTGTACGCTTTCTGGTGCATAGTTGACGCTTTTCAGTCTGAACAGTTTTCCTGCCGGATTTGTCCTGTGCTCGGGCATCTAAATCTGAGGAAATGGAAAAGCGCAAAACTACCATACATTAATATCTCTAAAAGTTAAATTACACCTGACAATAAGTTTTTGCAATAGTAAAACTCCAAATGATGCCGACTAGGAAAGATGATAGCCAAGAGTGCTGTGGCAACCAAAGGTGAGGTTATTTAATCATTCACAAGAGCAGCTCCATGGTCGCAAACATATTAACTAACGAGCAGATCACCGGCTAACCTGCGTCACAAAAAGGCGATCGAAGTTAGAGATGACGAACCTATCGGGGCATTTCAGCCTTTTTTCCTAATAAATTAATGCACTATGCGTGTATTTTATCAGGGTTTTCGAAAATTCCGCCATTTTGCAGGCACTAAAACTGTATTAATCTATATGCACTCTTCAATATTCCTCGGTTTATTATTCCGGTGCTTTATACCGTGAATGTTTTGCTATTATCGAAAAGACGCAGACAGAGGATCTCAATCTTAATTTCCAAATAAAGCATGTCATTCTTTACAACTATCCCGTTAAACTCCACTGGATCCTTTTATATTTTCAAAATTATGCTATTACCTAAAAACACAGTTCGTCAAATATCCTATCGAAATTATCTCTCACAAACTATATGAAACCTTACTCCGGTCACTACTCAAGTCAGCAAAGCTATGTCTATGCTGGATAAGTGAAGTGATGTGCATTGAGAGATAATATGGTGAAAAGAATGAAGAGATTCAAATAATCGAGTTGCTCTCGTAAATTTTCAAACAGGTATCACTGTTTCGTCGTTAGACTAAGTGAAAAGTGAGGGCTGGGAGTGTCGCACTAGAGATTTTTGCGGCGGAGGTTACAACGAACGGGGTGGGATTGGGCGGGAGGGTTATGGGGACGTGACTCATGTGGCTATAGGTTGTGCTGGTGAGGGGAGGGACGTGTTAACGTTGGGATTATGGGCCACGTGTTCGGGGGAGGAGGCGGGGTTCGGAGTCAGTGAAATTCTACTTGACTAAGCACGGACAGCTTGCTGTTGCTTCAGGCTGGGCGCAGGTCAGTGTAAATCAACCTTTGCGTGTCTTTTAATACTAGCCTGGCTTGAGTGCCAAGGTTCGATGAATTCTATCGCTTGCCTCGTATTAACTATGGCGATCAACTCGGTGCCATCCTAATTGAATCGGTGATCACACTCAAGTGAGTGCGCAAATACGAGTGATAAAGGGCTCCGTCGGCAAGCGGCCAACTTATGTTCCTTGATACGAGTCTCAAGACGTCAGCCTGTCTGGCCAATATAAACATAAGGGCAACTGGCGCTCAGTATGCAGTAAATGACGTTGCTTAGTTGTTCTACGGGTAGGGGGTCCTTTACTCAACATAGGCTTGCGGAATATGCTTCGCGATAAGCTGAAGACCTGATTATGTCCTGATATTACATTTTTCATGCTATACTATCTTCAACCTCCCGGTGCAATTGGTCTTCTCTTCCAGGTGTGCCACATTGGTAAAACGTTCGCGTTTGACGTAGATCAGGTCTCAGAGGACAAAGTGTTCAAATTAACTGTAGAACACTTTAGCATACATTCTGTGCATTTGTCAAATCCTCCGGTAGCAGATGCGCAAGCGAAATCAATAAGAGTAAGTATAGTTGCTATCTCGAGCAATATAAGGAGAAATTTTGAATTTTTTTCGCTCCGGAAGACTACTGATATAACCATATACGTGTTTATTCTAAATTTTAAGGATAAGTGTCCGTGGCTTTAATAAAAAACAGTTTTATTGTCAAAAAAAGCGTTTGAGCCAGATCTGCCGTAAGACTTGAATTTACGGTACACTAAATGCCGGCTGTGTATATTTAGGCTAAGGAAAATGAGCTTTTCCTCTAAGACATTAGGAAGAACTCATGAGGGGTTCAGGCAATTGTGCAATAGACTTGAATGATATTGGAGAGACTTGTGCCATAAGTGGAGATATACAAGAATTTATGACTGAACCGAACCAGGCTCTTTCTTCACATATACAATTTGAAAAAGAAGTATACGAGCCACCAAATGAGTGCACGGAATAATATTTTAATGCACTGTGTACAAAAATGACGTGTAAAATTCCCACAACATGGAAAATAAGCATAAGTTAATCATCCTGCTTAGTTGATCGTTTAAAGTGTTAAGTTTTGCAGATCGCCAGAAGTAAGGTTCTTTGAAGGCCGGCATCTTGCTGTGACTGCAATATCTAAATATCTGAAATAAGCTTCATTTTACAAGGCTGCATAAGTAGCTATTTCGAAACGAGAACATATTTCACGAAAAGGCACATTTGCTTACTTTGAGAATTAGTTTTCATATTTTTTTCATTTAATAATGTAGACAAGGGTGCCTCGTAGGCATCTTGGCTAGGGATTTGACTGCAAAAAAGCTATCTTCTTGCTGGTGTGTGCTCGAATCGAAATGAGGCTGCTAATCTCTTCTATAGCTGATCATACGAATTTAATACCTTCAGAAGCTCAATTTAGTTAGACTCCTTCATAGAATGCTTTTTAAGTTACTGATTATCTACCTGGACACTTCTGTTTGTGTGATAAGGTCTATTTTTGTAGAGTTTGGAGGAAAAGTCTCTCTAAATACTGCCATATAAGAATAATATTCTCACATCTGTGAAATAAGTCCAAAGATTTAACTTTCCTCGCACGTCTAAAATTGCCTCACTTGCTCCTTCGTCTTACGATTGCTTTATGCTACTTCAAAAGACGCTGTAAAAAATGAAAGGAAATGTTCCTGCAGTCGCGTTTTTTTGAGAATCCGTGAGAGAAAGCAGCATCTGTTTCAACCGTAATCATAAAAATGCACTAATATACCAATATATTGTTAAAAATTGCATTTGCCCATGACCGTTGGCGCGCCAGCCAGAATTGCCAGTCGACCAATGGTAGGTTACACAGAAGAAGGACCTGGATTCCATTCCCACACTCTCTTTTTCCACACACATCGTGTTCCATTTGCAAAAGAGTGTCCAGATGAGCAGAAATGGTCGTGGATGCGGTTCCTGGACTAAAAAAACACATTCGAACCATGTCCGTCCTATGCACAAATGTCCCAATCCAATTTTTATTAACTGGCGTCTCTCTTCGGAGGGCGTGGCCATAAAATTAACTTATGAAGAAATCCACCCTAACCTGCCTTTCTGTTCGGAAGGACACGACCTAGCTCATTATCTGGGGAAATGCGAAGCGAAGGCTCAAAATATGGCAAATTTATTCTGAATAGTAGGTCAAGCTTAGTGCTCGCCTCAGTTGCTGACGGAAGATCACCAATTTCGTGCGCGTTGCAGTTCCGTTCAGGTCTTCCGCCTCAATGTTCTCCATCAGAATCTTAAAAAAAGCCGTAACTTTGGCAATATCGACTCTGGCGCGCAAGGTGTATGGACTCGAAAGAACGGTCATAAGCTGCCATAAAATGCTCACAGATCACGCTATTCTCTATCGGGGTCCTTTGTACACGGACTCAGTGATCCCGGAAGTGAGATGATGCGAAGATGCCGTAGTCAAACTGCCCATATGAATGTCACAACTTTAAGCCTCACCAACTATTTTAGGCGGCAGTGTACACTACATTTGTGCATGTCGGATTCAGCCAAAGAATTAAAAGTGGGTCATTTTTCGTCTCGACGACGCAACCTTGTATATCGGTTTATCCCTATTAACCTAGAGAGTATGCAAATGGTCAAATTGCTCAATTTTTTGATCAGTTTGTAATGAATTACAGTTGACCGGCTGAGGCTGAAATAGATGGCCTAGCCCACTTAGTATCGTATTAACAATACGAGTGAGTGGGTTCTTGTATATTTAGTCCTGATATTTGGAATAACTGATCAGAAAACCTTTTTACAAAAGAAACCTGAATGTTAAATGTTGTATCCAGAAGAAAAAGAGGCAGGATTTCAGCGAAATCAGGTTACGCATATCTAGAATTTTTCCTATGATATGGACCAAAAAATCGTGATTTTCCATAGCTCTATAAAAAAACAATAATATAAACAAGAAAATTAGCCTTCACGTATGAGCCGTCATTAATTATAATGTAATCAGAAACATATGTATGAAGAACTTTGTCGAAACAAAAGTTTTAAATTTGTAAAAATGCCCATTTTAAATTTATGAAGATAAATTTGCGAACATACGTTTTTTTTCGATCGGTTCTCATCAGGCCCTCACATTTATATGATAATGATATAAATGAACTCTCCTGACATTTTGAGCTCAATTGCTTTCATCCTCAGCCCCTCCCCGCACAGACCCTGACAACAACACTAGATCCATCAACCAGCATAGTTTTCTCATTTCATATGAATGTAAGGGCCTGACGAGGATCCATCGAAAACAAACTTACGTTCGCTATTTTATCTTCTGAAATGAAGATGCCTTTGATATGCACAACATGTTATGTTAACGATTTCCACCGGCAATTCTATTTGCATTCAGGAGCCACATTTACAGCGACAATTCAGATTTTTGTGGAATTTGTTTGCTTAGCTGCTTATTCTGAACAAAATGATAAAACTTTTCATATTCATTCAAGTTTTAAATTCGCATAAGGTCTCTAATTGCTATTAAAAGATTTTCGTACGTACGTTAATGTTTGTTTGCGAATTCTAATCAGTTATTCACAGATGTCGGTATTTTGCACACGTTAGTTAATCTATTGTACGTGGTTAGATCGTTGCGGTGTAGTGGAAGAAGGATCATCAGGAATGGAGGGAAAGTGGCAAACAGAAATAGTAATAATGTAAATATGGCAACATCAGCTTGGCAAATGGCGGCCCTGCACGATGTTCTTGTTTGTGCGTGGGGTTGGACTTTTGATCGCCTAATCTTCATAATGACTAAAAACCTTCAACTGGGGTCCGAAGCTTAATTGCCTTTGAACGACGCAAGTGTTTAACTCCTGCTCGTTTATGCATATGCATTAATGTAAAGAAGAAGTGCTGAAAAATATGCATTAACCTAATCTCTACAAAGTCTCTGAATAATGTTCTGGTACATAGTTCAATACGGTTTTATATCCAAACTCTTCGCCTGACGCAGCCACACATAATTTATTTTATTTGAGGATCCAGTTCCCATATGCAGTGTTGTTTATGATAGAATATCGACTACGCTGTGATCCCAGTTCTGCGCCTTTAAGAAGGGTTTGAGCCTTCTATAATAGATACTGTAGAAAGGCAATGTTTTCTCTTTAAAAAATTTGATTAAAAGGACGACCTGTACGGAAACCATGCTCCTAAGCAAATGTGGTGATGCATCAGTGATCGTTTTAAAGATAAAAGAGTTAAAAGTGTTTACTTTAGCAAAATATCCGCCTTAACTGCTTTCGAACATGAATCTATGGCAATTTTAAGATATGTCCAGAAGGAAAAGTAAGCGGCCTTCTCGAAATAGTCCGCTGCCCCACTGAGTCTTAAACGCGGTAATTTTTTTCGTCAGTTACAGTACTAAAAATAAGGTGTAGTGATTTTATATTTATTGTATACGCATCTCTGGTCGGCTTGTGCTAGTAAACAGTTGTCAATTATACTTGGGTAGAAGCTCTATATATAATCGTAATCATATATGAGACGATTGTGGAGAGGTAAGCGGCCAAGGCTCGTTCTTATAACTTGGTTGTGAACGTGCGCTGACGAATTCGCCGACCATGTCAGCCACCTCATCCATCTACACGAAGCAAACGACAGACTCGACCGTAGGCACGACACCGGTGCTGAGGGTACGAGGTCGATGACTGAGCGCAATGGTCTCACTATTAACAATGTGACAGGCTTGAAGCTATAACTTTGGACCAAATGCCGGGGCTTGGAAGACTTCTAGCTGACGGGGTAACTCAAGCCGTGCGATCAGTCTATGGTGTTGTTTGGAGTGGCTGACTGATGGACTGGGAGTGAGGCTGCAATGACTTCTTCATTATGCAGTCTTTATGACACTCC
>UYRU01041711.1:26597-59090 GCA_900617775.1 Dibothriocephalus latus | reverse complement strand
TCTTCTTCTTCTTCTTCTTCTTCTTCTTTTTCTTCATCTTCCATAATCTCTAACTTTGAAAAAATTAACATGGCAAACAGAAGATTGACAACATGCTAAACAACTCCAAAGTAATAGTGAAAACAGTTTACCTGAGCTGGATTTCCCACGTATTGCGGTACTGAAACAAAAAAGTGGCTTCCTGGACGTCTACCACGTTACTGTTACTGATGTGAAACTAAGCACAATCTAATCCACCTGAACCATGTTTTTAACATTGAAAACGGAACTGGAGAAGTTTTTCGGGCAGAAAATACCAAAACATAAGTGAAGTCAAGCTGTTGCAATATGCACTTGGTATACATGAGTTATTTACCCCTCTTTATATAAAAATTAGGAGAACTGTTTTAATGAGGATCGAACATTCGCTAATCGTATTATTCCACAAAAGGTGAGTCAGCAGGGAAAATTGAAAACGCTCGTCTTTTTAGACTAGAGGTAAAGAATTTCATGTAAACGACCAAATTACCCTGTCACAAGTCTAAATGCCGTCATTCACGGATAGGTAGGCCTTTTCGAAGTAGAGAAGAATTCTGTGCGTAAATTCAATTGGTTCTTCAGATAGAACATTCTTTTTCTTCCTCTAGCGACTATCCAAATAGTTGAGGGAATGCAGTATAAAATCAGTTTAGAAATAAACTTTTTTAGAAATGCGAAATTCTCGCATGCTATATGGGACTTGCGTTGAAAACTCAAAAAATCAATCAGATATGAAAATCTAAGAGAGAAGAAAAACTGTTCAATGTCCTTGGAAAGGCAAACTTTGCTTTACTTATGACTAAGAATGCATGATAATGCGATATACGCTGAAAATGAAAAGTAACAACATGATAACTTATAGAGTGGCCAGCGACAATGACGCAGAAAACATTTGGCTTGTTATAAATATTTTTTGCAAAAGGATTGGTTTTTGTGGAACTATTTCACGACTTGATGTAGCCTTATAGGTATCAGCGCTGTTTTTGAAAAGCGATAGGTGGAACCCTGCAGTCGTTTCAAGTAAAATTCGATCTTCTTCCACTTGATAACTTAACATAAGGGTTACAATTAAATATTTTTATGGCCAGGAAATAATAATAAAACATATACTTTAATATATACAACTTTCCTGATTAAGCTTACTAAGCGTATCTATTTTTCTATAAGTTACAGTTTTCGTTCATTTACTTCTGCATTAGCACACTTATTGCCGAGCATGCCTTTAACTTAAGCATATCGCCTAGTTGACAACTGTAAAGGACAAACGAGTTGTATGCATAATTCTACAAAACAAATGGGGCAGGTAAAATACAGTAGCTCTCTATTGTAAACTCGCATAATGAAATTTAAAAAATCCACATTGATAATGAACAGATTTAAGCCATTTACGAAATAATAAAATTAATTTGACCCTGTTTAAGAATAAAAAATTCTCTGGAAGGCGGAAATTTTGAAAACGTTAGAAAACACTCGTCAATAAAAAATACTGTAGCAGCGCACAAAGACAGCTCAAGCTAACAGATGGGAAAATAAACCAACTATGGTATAAGATATAATGGGCGGATGCAATCAAAATGGTTTTATTTTCTGTGTATCAAAACGATCTTTTTCTCAGAATTATAGCGCGATTTAATATCCTTAAAATGCTAATCATACAATAATGTTTATTTTGAAAACTGACCACTAAAATGCGGCGTTGTGTACTATGTGGTTATCAAAACTTGTAACAGAAAATAGGTTTTGGAAACTTTTGCCCGATCAGTTGGTGCATTTTTATGCATTTAGCCTTATTAGTCAATCAGTCATGAGACCTTATTGCTGATAATAGACAATGTCTCCAACAACCATCAAAAATGAAAGGGCTCTAGATGAAACGATGCATTTGATCTTATCAGTTTCATTTTTAAAACGCTCCTTTAAAGTATACCCGTTCAATAGAATTCATAAAGATTATTTTGTCCAAAATTTCAAAGATAAATTAGAATACTAGACCGACGTTTTCCCTTTCCACAAAAGGGCTGATAATCGTTCTCCTGCAAAGGAATATCATTGTTTTCTCTTTATATCAGAGCCATTGTTATTTTCTTACGTTTCCTTAAGGCTCCATTTTGCAATGGGAACTGCACAACAGAGGGGTCGTATAAATGCTAAGTTAATGCTGAAATTGCTAATGTACTGACCGTTCTGTTTTTAAAGTACGTACGAACAGAACCTACATCATTCTAATGTGTCGGACCGTACGCTTAAATGTCAACACAAATATGTGCTTATCGGCATTCTCACGGCTACTAAGGGAGTATTCATACAGGACAGAAAAATGTCTACACACTTTAAAAAGATGTTGTCTGAGTGCGTTAGCGCCGCAGTTTTAGGCATAAAGTAACATGGAATTACGACGTTGACTTTTCATAACCAATCAAATAAACGGTTTGTTTAAGTCCATATTGGTCAGCTTTAAGCGCAGAAAAAGATAAGCACGAGGTTGAATTGCTTATCTCCCAGAGAGCACTGTGTTCTGATACGCAAACTAAGTCCTAGACAGCTTGTTACAGGGACAATTGCCCGAATATGAGGTACCATTGTGTTCCACCTAGAATGTAACAAATTTTGACTGATATGACTATTCATAAACACAGTCTGCATGGAAAATAACATTTTCAAAAGGAGCTTATCGAATAAATATAATGCACAACAGTTTAGTTGTCTAAAGCTAGTCGTCTGAATATCCGTCATCACGTTTAATGAGTTAGATCACATACTATACACCATTACCTGTTTGAGGTTGCTCAAAAATCTTCATCTTAAGCGAAATCAGACCAACGCGTGTTTTTTTATACCTCAGATATAGGATAAAGATAAATAGAAGATAAAGATCAATATCTCAAAATATTAGATAAGTAAGAAGGATTCTCAGGTTTCTGGGGACTGTCCTTCTGCATGTAGCGAAGGGGAATTTTGTCTGACATTGAAATGGCAAAGTGGTTTGCAAACATTCGTTTAATGTAAAAACAGGTCAGAGTTTTTTCACAAAGAGAAGCTTTCTGCCTTCGAACGCATTTTTAACAAAAACAGAATGAAAAGGTCTCTGAGTTTGTGTGCGACAAATGCCGATATTCTCTAAAAAATTACTTTTGTATTGAGCCTTACTGGAATTATTTCTCCCCTGAGTTAATTAGATTTGTGCGAAGCACATAGCATCGGCAAACATCATTACAGCGCAGTAATTTTTTTAAAATTATTGATGAATCTTCTGATCTCTCACACCGTTTGTTTACGTACAGGTCGTTCGCAAAATTGAGCCAGGTACAAAACATTAAGCAGGGACAGTTTTCAACCTATGATCTGTTGCGTCTCGTTCAGAGACACAATACAGGGGTATTTATGCATGCAATGAACGTTGGAGAACGCTTTATGTGAATAGAGCTAGCAGCCACATTAAAACAGTAACATCCCACGCAGTGGCGTTTGTGGATTCGCGCATTCACATATTGACGATTTATTTTAACATACGTGACATAATTTATATACACGATTCCCTCATAGTTCTGTGGAATAGTGGACATTGTTTTGTCGTACTAAATACATTTTCATGCTTTCGAAAATAACATTGACGAACAGTTCTTTAAAAGTAAAATTCCCACTTTTTTTGGGAAAGTCAAAGCCTTAAAAACCTCGAAGAGACTATCTATGACAAATTACGTTATCCTGTGAAAACGTTTATTTTTCTGTAACACACTGTACCCTTAATAAGTGCGATATCCATTCAAAACGTTTATCTCTTTGAAATGCTAATAGTTTAGAAAAAATTGTAGTTTTTTTCCTGTTTTCTAAGAGCAAACAAATTTTACCTTAAATGCAGCATTATAATTATAAGACTGGTGGTAATGTTAATCGAGAATGCATTCTCTATTGCGTTTTGGTCAGCACGTAGGCACAATTACGACACGCTCTTTGCTAAACAATTTGGGAGTAGCTAGTAACATGACAGGTGTCCCTATTTTTAGTGTCTTAACTCAATTCATGGAGACGCGCTGAGTCCTCTACATCATTACCACAGCGCACCATAAGCAGATTGTAATAATTTGTTCTTTCGTTAGGAAACCCAAAGTGGCATCCAAAGAAGCCCTGGTAGAAGAGTTTCTTCTTTTTGCTTAGTGGAAGTCTGACGAGCAGTAGCCGCTCGAATCTGCCTTGCGGTTGTTTTCCTCCTTTTGGCCGCACGGCGCTGCTAATTCATAACTTATGAGCGGACATTACACTTTGTTCATATTAAAGATTCTTAATGTGCCTGCGTATTTTTGTTCTCCTTTCTCCTTGCCTTGTACTTAGCGCGGACAAACATTTTTGCAATGGCTTTATGTAATTGTAAGTCATTTAATACGTCTACGTATCAAAGGTTAATTTTCCGACGTTTATTTAAATGTAGTTTTGTTATGTCACTTTCCTGACACATTAAATCTACCTTATTTACCTGATTGAGAAGGCCAAAGAATACGGTTAATCTATACTCGATGTTACCTTACTATGAAGGCCAATAAACTAGTATCTGCGTAGTCTTACTATACCCTCCTGTAAATGCGCTAGTGCGTCAAAGACTCATTAGGCCGTACCATACTCTATCTTTGCGTCAAGGAAATATTTTTTTAAAGTGTAATATACTAAGCTTTGGAAGTAAATTTTTGCTCTTTTTTAGGATATATACTCAAAATAAGTATTTTTAGTGCCTCTTACCAGTAATTCCTGATAAGTTTTCATTCGCAGTGGGTTCTGAAACATAACTCTACGAAGCTCCTAATTATTACTGGACCAGTTTGCTTCAAAAGAGCCAAGACGTTTTTGCTTCCTTGCTTGCAAACCGTTTTCTTTTGCCCTATTTATATTCAGACGCAACCTTCTCACAAACTCGTAGACAGGAAATGACCTGACTTGTACCTTAACTACATACTAATAACTTAGGCGGCAACCGTATCGTTGCCAATTTCCGTATCCGTTTAACACCTGCGGTGAATTAAATTGTCGCGAAACCTTAAACGAACGCCATCTTTGAAACACAGCGGCAGACCTTCGGGTTGTCTGGTAATTCCCACGAAGTAAAAAAAATAATTGCTCGCTAACTTTTTTATTGCTTTTGGTTGCACAGAACCCCACAGATTTAAAAATTATTTTCCGGTTAAGGACAGTAATTTGTTGATTCATACGCGGTGCAGACTTCAGTTTTTTGGAAAAACACCAAATTTCCCCATTTAAGAAGACTCCCCAAATCTTCAGTGCACTAAGGTCCTCTTATATTCAAACACACATGACTGCACGGGTCTGGCAAGATAAAAGTCCCAGGAATTGCATGAACAATGCCTTTAGTTAAAATGCTGTGAAAAGAGTCTCTTGTGAAATACGTAAGAGGATTAATAACTGACGCTTTTTGCTGTAACAGACTGAAATTGTATCACAAGATTTTGCGAATTTCATTACCTACTTCGTGAATAGCAATAGCTTAGGTTAGCATCCGTTGGTAGGGTCAGCTTTTTATTCATCGGAGGTTACGAAAATGTCATAATATTCAAAAACTGAACGGCCGAATAAGCTTCTCTAATACTAGTTATATAGATGATCGATTTGCCTTTACCCAAATAAAATATGAATTTAACGAACATTCCTGATCCATTTGAAAGAAACTAGTACCGGAAGGAGTGAAGGATTCGTAAGGTGCCTTTCTCTGAATTAATCTACTCTGAATTAGGAGAAAAATGATGCACACATTTTGTTTTCCTTTTTAGTGGTGAAATTGCTTATAAGAAAAATCACCCTTAGTAACGAGAAACGCTTAGTCCTGGACCTTGCTCACTAATTTAACTTAAAACGGCAATTATGTTTTTGGTCATGAGTTCACTAGTGATAATGTCAAATAGAGGGTTCGTCCAACTGTTAAATTTTCAGTTGCCATTGAGGCGTGATTTTTTAGGTCGGATTAATGCAACGTGTCAGACCTTACTGTGAAAAATGGCTGATTTACGGTCTAGTTAAAATTAGTCCTTCGTCTATTTCCTCGATAATAACTTTTTTAAATTGTATGCCCAGGGACTTAAGATAGTCGGCTTGGTGGAGATGAGAATGTTTGACTAGCTCAGAAGTGTAGGCTGCACCGAACAGTCTTATAGAAGTGATTGACCCAGCTAGGATTTTCATGGAAAGGCATCCTATCCTTTGACTTTCCATGAAATTACATTTCTTGGGATGCCTGCCTTTCGGTTTATACGAAACCAGCTATGATTTTTAAAGATAGAATATATTTGCATCGACTAGCCCTGTCAGGCTTTCCTCATAAATATTAGACACATTACGATAACATTTCGACGGGCATTATGCTATTTCTTAAGTGTGTCTAGCAGAGCGACGGAACGGAAACTTTCGGCACAAGCTAAGAAAGGCACATAAACCAGCCTAGCCATTTCCGATTTATATCCCGCTAGCCTAGCATAACCGAGAAGGATGCGTAGTAGTAAATTCAGTAAATTCAGTGAACTCTACCTCGAAGTGATCTTATCTATTCCTGATCGTGATCGAGAGAATGTATACTATTGGCTAGTCTGGCGGAGCGTTCGATCTAAAATGTTCGGTTCTAATCTCAGGTGCATGGCCAAGCTTCGGATAATGGCTGAATGATGGCGACCGTTAAACATGCACTGTCCTATAAATTTGGATTTCTCAGTTATATGTAAATGGTACGCGGCAGTGAAAACCATTTAATCAGGACAGATTGACTAAGTAATTTTTAAAGTTAAATTAGCCAGGGAAACCCCTCTTTACTGAGCAAGCCAAATAAATGTGGTTTGGACTCAAATAAACGGCAAATTTAAATAACTGCTCGAAAGGCGTAAGGGTACTGTCTTTTCTGTTTCTGCTACTGTTTATGTCTCTGATGATAATTCCGCGACGGATGTCGAAACCTCAGGCGAATAAACATATTATCTCAGCAATCGAGTCTTCTTCTTCTACTTCTTCCTATTCTCACGTACTGTCTTTTTTAATCTTTTACCATAGCTGGAGATACTGTATGTACTCATAGCCCTTAATTTATAGCGACAATGTGTAGTGGAAGTTCAGACAGACCGCAAATCCATACCAGAAGTTTCGTTCATACATGCTCGAAAACATATTTTAGTTAATGGGACGTGTTTCTAGCTGCAGCAACTCCTTAGATCTTCTAATTGAAATATATGCTTTTGAAGAGTAGAAAACCGTACTCGAACTGTATGCCACTGGAGTAAAGGTAAGTAATTGAAGCCGGGAAATCAATTTACAAGGGCTTCCAAGATATTATGGCACCCACCGGGCCTGACGTATCTCCCTTACCATATTGCGTCACAGATTCCTATGTTTTGCCTGTGTTTGCCAATCGTCAAGTGAGTTTTAATCCACTGGAGTTAAGAAAATAAGGTCGCTCGTTTCCTTGCAGTACATATGCCTTAGTACAATTATACCATCCGTGAATGTTCGTGGCATAACGTTTTGCAGTTCGAACACTAAGGAGCGTGGTGGGCTTTGAGTTTTGGAGCTGTGGATGCTGAGGTGTGAATAAACTATAACGTACGGTCATCAACAATTCTTTGTGAGCTCTTTAGTCATTCCACAAACATCATGATCTGGCTACCACTTGAGAGCCCGTTGTTTGAACTAAACGACTTAATGAACATATACAAGAGTTCCGCGTTAAGGAAATACCGTGTACGTTTTTCAAAAGTTACTACAGCTTAAAATTGCCGTATACGCTCGTTTGATGTCCAGCAGCTTTGTTGATGTTCTGCCACCATCGTCTGGATCGACTATGATTTTATTCATTAGAAAATTTCCAAACAAATGGCGGCTTCGGTTTGCTTCAAACTCAGGAAAATAAGGTCAAAATCTGAATTGCAGTAGTCGCCGGCTATTAAGCCCACCTCGGGCCCAGACCAAATTGGGCTTAATAAGCAGCGGGCTTATTAACCGTGGGCTTAATAGCCGGCGACTACTGTACAGCCAAGACTCTACCACCTGAGCTACCAGGCTCTGAATGGGAGCATTGAGTTTAACCGCATTTGGGTTAAGTTATGCACAGAGTATTCATCTGCTTAGGAAATATTGCTTGGGCGCTCAACCTATTGCATCAGAATTGATGCACGATGTATGTTTTATTAGGTTGGACGGGTGTCTTAACCCTAATTAGATCAAAATCACGGAATCCAGTGGAGATTTGCCGCTTTTGTGGTCAGAACGTCGGCTGCACCCAAGCCTTGTACTTACTGTCGTGGGTTTTAATCCAAACGAACCCGCTCCTCTGCTTATGACAGAGTCAAAATAATTTTAAAAATCTTGCAGGGACACCGATAGGTGTTTCATTTAATTTAAAGGCCCCTTTTATGCACCTATTAGGAAGTATCTGGCTTGTTGCTACCTCAGAAGGCCACTTGCCGCCGAAGGGTGGTCCATATTTTCAAAACAGACCTAGCATCTTACGGGAATGACAAAACTGTCATCGCCGCGGAGATTACACGACTGACTTCGAAGATGGACATTTTTTTGGTATTTGAAAAATGGTGGACAACCTGGTAACCGATAATATAAGCAGTGTTTGTCGCTGAATTAATACTTTTTAAGTGGTTAATACTTGTCTTGATTCAGAACAGATCCACTTCTTGCTTTCGTCTCATGCACCGAAAAACGCATTTGAGAAGGGTAGTTGGCAAAAACACACATGCTTTCGGTAGATTGTCGTTGTGCCCGTACAGTTATATGAGTACGGCATAGAAGTTTGAAACGTGCAATCAAGAATGTTCAGTTTTGCATAAAGGTTTCGAGGGTGAATAGGGGTAATCAGAGGCAGTCAGTTAGGTTTGGATGGAGCCATTCTAGGGTAGAAAGAAGAGAAAGGGAGAGAGACGAAGCGAAGGAGTGCATGCAGCTGAACGACCGTTGGACGTGTTAAGCGCAGGGCTTGTAAGAAGTCCCATATAACTGTACTGGCCAGAGGGCAGTTTTGTGAATGCACACTTATTCTTGCCAACTGGTTTTCCAAACCCTTCGATGGGAATTTTCACAATTATAGAATGCTTTTTACTTGAAGTAGAGTGCCCACCTATCCCACAATTTTCAAAGCCGGTCATAAAATGTCAAACAGGCTTTTTTTATTGAAAAACCGGAAACTTTTGATTCATTTTGCTGTATAAACAACACCTTTCACCTGCGGAACAAAAGCCGCCAGGTTTTAACACAATAAAAGCTATCGATTTATATGTATGCCTTGGATTTTTAAGGTAACATTTTAGTTGTTTTACTGCACCCTGAGGAACCTAAAAATACGCGCTTCAAGTATCGACAGATGTTTATGTGTTTCTCAATCAGCATGAATTATTTTGATTTAGTTTGAATTTTTAGTGGTACAATCTTTGGAGGCAGTATAATATCTGACCTTTATAAATATTTTTGATTTGGGGAAGGGTCTACTGAAATATTTCTAACTTTATTCAGTTGGTTAAATGGTAGCAATGAATTTGCGGAGGCTTTGGTACAATGTTGTAAATTAGAAATATTTTTTTTCAAAGAGTGCATCTCTTGGAAATTTTAACCTCTTATATTTGACGTACTAGTCGTCAAACATAGAAAGCCAATTTTCAAAGTTGACGATAAAAATGACGGTTAAAACGGAAGATCCATAAAAAACAATTACTATGTCTTAAACTTCATTAAAGCTTGCCATAAAGTGAAAAATATGCTTGCTATTTGTTGAGCGCAACGTCAAACAAATGTGAGTACATTTGTTTACTCCAGATTTAGCCCCATTTGGCCAGATTAACACATATCTGTTCAAAATTTTGTGGACCAGACAACATAAAACCATTTGCATTCATGCTGCTTGAAATTCAGTCATTTAAAACGTATAACCACAGTCGTCTTAGAAGCTGGTTATAATAAGTAGTGCTTAAATTCAAGCAGACCGAGGATTTGGGTTACTTTGATTGTCCTGGCGTCAAAAATTGTAGAGTTTTAAATAGACATAATGTTAACCGGACCTACCACCGCCTTAAATAAGCGAATCAGTGGCATCTTGATTGTAAATGGCAAAAGTTATATAAATCACACGAATTTGTTTCCTGATTGAGCGTAAATATTTTTAATATAGCAGCATACAAAACAGTAGAATCAGGTTTCAATTTTATTTTGTGATATTTGTTTTCTGACTATGCAAATTTCGTAATACTCGCCAAAGTTTGTTTTATGTTTACTTCAATGATACTACGAGTAAAATATTAAGAGATTCAGGCATAGCTTTATTAACTTAAACAAAAGTATCTTCATGTGAGTTTAAGTATCTTCCGCCACACAATGAACTTAAATGCATTATGGATAACTGAAAGTGATTCCAAGGTAAAACTTTGAGGTAATTTTGTGCTAAAGAAGACAGACCAGCGTGCTTTAATGCATTATAACTAACAACTGATAGTCATCAAGAAAGTTTTTGCAGAAGTATTAATTTGTGTCTCAAAGATTTCTGTTGATAAACTGGTTGCAAATACTTTCCCCCAACAATTGCAGGAAAGGTTTTTACATATCTTTTTTGTTTATTTCTTGAATGGATAGGGTAAACATCTGTACGTCCTCGGATATATGTAGTACTGTTACCATATCTGTTGGGACACTAGTGCCATGAATACTGTGTTAGAAATTTTGCAATTGATCCTAGGCCAGAAGTCGCATTTCATCGTTTTACACAACTGTCGTTCTCGTTTACTTGAAGGTGGATTTAAAACAAACCATACCCTCAAAGACTGCTTAGCCTGTTAAAGTGCATTCAAATCCACAAGATAAACAAATTTATTTCATTTAATACATCCACAGAAAGTGTAATAGCAAATATTTGTGGAGTATGTTTAGTAGATTTTGTGTAAAAGAACAAAATTCGCTGACTTCCACATAAAAGATCGTGCAAAGTCTTAGGTATTAAACCTTGTTAGTAAGCTGCAGAAAATAAAGAAATCCAAGTACTTTTCCATTCTAACTCTGACCATTTAAACAAGCGATGGCGTTCATTAGGTCTATGAGATGTGAAAACGTCAATGAACAAAGAAAATGTAAGCTGTCAAGAATGGGCGTTATATAAATTGCTTTTAAATACATTCTCAGGATTAATCCAACTAATACAATTAAGAGGGAGATTAAGATGTATTTTAACCTTCAACTTTCAGCTTAGCGGCACGACGACAGCACAATTTTTATAAAATGCGGTTGAGGTCTCCTAGTAATATGGGAAGGTGGAAAGATCATACCAAAATATTGGTACAAGTATATAGGTAAAGCTTTTAACGTCAAAAGTTTTGGGCTGTTATTCCTAAGCAGACTATTTTTACAAATGTTTGAAATTCTCTTTCATGAGTTACGTTTAGATGTAGTTCTCTGAAAACCAACTTGCTTGAAACAAACCAGCGCAAACAAATTGCAGTTTCGCAATTGAGCAATAATTGAGCAATTTTAATTCACTCCCTAATTTTGTCGACCTATAATAACTTACACAATATTTCTTCCCTCTGAGGTGAGGGGTTTACTCTTTCAAATCCTTTGCGTGACTGGAAAAAAACCGCTGCCGGGAATACGTAGCATTGTCTCACTGGTTGGTCTCCAATCAGGAAATTTATGCGTGTCCAAAATTAATCCCAGATAAAAATGTATTCAAAATAAAAAGGTTTATCCGGAGAAACAGACTCAGAATATTTCCAGGTTTGTGTTTTTGTGTAGTTTTTTGTTAGTGGTCTAGGTTTGTAAAATATCTAATGTTTAAACAATATTTACCTGCTTATCCTCGTGAAAAAGATTGGTCTTTCAAATTTATAAAACTGTTTTTTTATTATTTTCTATTCGTTTTTTGTGTGCATAATTTTAATACCTCATTTGTCTGAGTCCCGACTAAAGCTGTGGTTTATCTAAACCTGGGCAGTGGCCTGGCTGGTGGCGGTCTATGCGTAGGTTGAGGCTACTTCAGTCTCTGTGGCTCCTACGAAACTTTATTTAGCATTCATTCATTTCTATTTGGGCTCTACATTAAGTTCCGCGATAAAACGAGATAGGCACAATTAATGCTGCAATCAGCTAATGGAACAACCCCTTCACGTTTGTCGTGAAACAGTCGTAGAAGGCCCGTATCCTATCGTCAGCAAAAAAATCTCAAGTTGCTTAGTCCTTTTAAAGCCTATTTCGGTTTTTCACATTGTCTCAATTTCAGTCAAATGAAAATTAACAACCGTTAAAACAAAATAAACAAAAAAACCAGGGAATTGTTTCTGAAAGTGATGAGAGTTAAATCGCAGGCCAGTTTATGTAAAGAGCAACACGAAAGAAAATCGCCATTTCCGTCCTAAAATGTCTAAGAAAAATGGTTACTATTTGGTGACATTCCCAGGTGCGGATACCCTTTGACAAGTATGCTTATATACCAACTATATGCAATTTAGTAGGCGTAGTTAAGCTTATTACTGCACTCAAAGACCAGGAAATCTATTGCTTCCTGCGGGTCCTTTTAGTTTAATTAGTTTTAGTTTACTTTTAATCAACTGTTAATTATATTAGTTTAATTTATTTATAGTTTAAGTTAGCACGATTCCTAATTCATTTTTGAAGCAACATTTGGTCGCTTGTCGGCTTAACATACTATAATATCTGTCCAATGCATGAAAAGCCATTGAGAGTTTTAAAAGTAGGGAAATATATATCTTTCATGGTTTCACTTTAATAGCTTAATTTTTTATGTAGCGTCGATATTGGTTTGCAGCACTGTTGCACGTATATTTATAACACTCTTGCTGCGTATTGATTGTATTTGTCCTTTTAATAAAAACGCGAAAATTTTCGGTTATTTAAATAGTTATTTCCAATCATTTTCTGCTTTTATACGTTAAAGGTTTCAAATCATTTTCTCCTCCCTGTGATAGGACCCAACCCTAAAACACTTATTAACACAGTTCCCTCAAGACACAGTGATAATGCTCGTGTGATCTAAGTACCTCGGTACATGAGACTATTGCCACATGTTTAAAGAAAGAAAAATAGATTTCTCACAGCAAGCAATCATTGAAGAATTGGTTCCTTATCCAATAGCAACATGCACATATAAATCCTGTTGCATTGCGCCAAGATCAGTTTGTAACACGAAGCCGATTTAAACTACTTAAACGCAACTTACTTTACCTCGCGCAATTATTGCGTCAACCTCCATGTCCTGCTTTACAGTCTCCATTTATGCACAAAATATGCGATTAACTTGAAATGTTTGACCGAGATTCCCATAAAGTCATGCAGACCAAACAAGAAGAGTCTCAAAACTATCTCCGGCTTTAGATCGGTGGATCCTATTTTACTTTTGGCTTCCACCAGGCTCTATCTGTCAAATTTAAAAACCAGATATTTAAGTGCTGGGCTTATAAGGTGTAAAAGTAAATTTAGCCTCCTTCCTGGGGTTTTGGGATATTCCTTTGGGCTTTTCTCATATACCCTTTTCTGAACCACTTTTTCATCCTTTCTCAGGAGACGGTAGTTGTTATTAAAGCCCTATTTAATTGGTGACGCAAAACCACCACATCTTAATCTGACAGTCCATTGCAATACTTCACTTTGCCATCAGTCGAATCCCAACTATTTATTAGTTGAGTGTTGCCTCGTCACATAAATCAGAGGAGCGCCCGAACAGTTCTATTAACAGTCTAACGGGGTAGCCATCAGTTGGATGAACATGCAGGGGCCACACGCAGGGTCTGACTGTGGAGGAAAAACCATCTGTGTTAATTTTACAAACATAAGGCGTGCGAAGACACCGAAAACAAAAATCCCATTCTAACTAAAGGAACCGTCTGAAAGAAATACCGAAAGGTTTTCATGTGGAAGGTTGGAAATTCTAGAGAAATTGTTGAGCACGGTCAGCAGTTATAAAAAGGTACCTTATCTGGTACTCAAACTGCGTCAAAAGAAGTACATTTTTGGCCTAATAGAGAAGATGCACTGGGGCCTAATTTCAGTATCCGCGCTTTCTCATCCGGACAAAAATCTACAATTAATTTTTTATATTTTTTCCAATTAATTCGTAAAAGTTATAGCAAATATAACTGAGAATAAAAGTGTTAGTGGTACACTAATTTTTCTAAAATTATAACTTTTGCCAGAAGCAACTTATGTGGCCGATAACACTGCCGTCTTAGAAATACGTCGAATGCTGGACTCATTATTAATCGGTAATTGTGTTAGCATGCATGACAGTTTGCGCACAATATCACCATGTTCTTTCAGCTAAATTGCATTCATAAAAATCATTTAAAAAATTTTATTTGGCACTCGTCATTCTCCGCAGTTTTGTCAAAATTGAAACCCTTTTATATATTTTATTACAAATGTCAACGAGAAAGTTAATCCTAGACAGAAGGAGTACCCAAGAGCGCTTGCCGGATGTTATGTGAAAGCGATAATTTGCACTCAACTATGCCTAATTTTGGGATACAATTAACGATGTTAGTTACCCTCCGAAAATCAAAACTCGATACTATATGCCAAGGAAAAGTATGCTAAGAATGGGTTATTGTAAGGACTGTGAAGCATTATAAAGTAAATACCAGTCACCACCATCGTTTGTTTGTCAAAGTAATGCACTGTACCGGACAATAATTGGCCGATCGATCCCAGATGCAATGAGTGGAAAATACGCAATAAATTTATGTTTCGTTTTGGCCACTGAATTGTGGTCACAATTCAACAAAACCAGTTGTTGTACTTTGTTAGACAAATTAAAAGTAGTTTTCGCTATGGGCCATAGTTTTTTTCTCTCAAATCGTTGGTAAGGCTTTGATAAAGGACACGAAGGACTCTTTTTGTGACAAGATCCTCCTCAGAAACTACCTTCAACGATACTTGTAGGGAGTTACCTGGTGGCAATGCCCATGTCATTTTTTAATTGAAATCACGTTTTAGGTTCCAGCAAATTTTAATTAAGATGTCGTTTTAGTCTTTTGACTTAAAATCTAGCAGAGTTGCATTATTAAAGTTTATCAAGCCATTCTATTATTTTAGTGTACCTATTGGTTCGGTTTTCTTTAGAACGAAATCCGACTACGAAAACCAAGTGCACATCAGAGAGAAATAGCGACAGACGTTTTCTCGGCCTTATCCATACAGCGATAGTCATACCCAGGCAGAAAACGGAATATGCGCCCTCATAGTGCTCAAATGCCTCGCAGAGTGAATCTTTCTTAGGGAATATCAAGAGCACCGAAACGACGTTCACTTCTCTTTATAAATCTGCTCCTTTTTATCATATCCATGCGCCCATTCAATCAGGATAGCAGAAAATAACGCGGTATTTTAAAGCTGAATACCGATAAAATGTTCAGAGGGCGTGATTTATCAAGATACTGGCATTCTTATTGTTTTGTTCGAAGTCCTTTATGAATAATACATGAAAGCCCGATTAAACAAAATTCAATGGTATATTTACCTACTGATAACATTTCTACTGAAACAGTTCAGTAAACAGTTACTTTAATGTAAAATAATATTCTATCGAGTTTCAAGCGTTGATTTCTCCATGTAGTAATTAAGGATTTAGCATACACAATCAAATTCATCAAGAGTTCTCTTATATATACAGTACTATGCTCAGATAGTTCGTATACTAGATCAAAAATTAATTTCTATGAAAAACAACCAATTACGTTGATTAACTTGGATAAACAGATTTTAATCATACTGTCTGAAACTTTGGCTGACATTGGCTCTGTCCATAGAGACTAAAAAGAAATTCGCTCCTTATAATATTATTTTTTCGAGTCGGATATTGTTTTTAGTCTGAAAAACGGTAAGTTTGTTGTTTAACCACTTTCATTCGCGACGTTTTCAATTACAGGCAAATGTTAGATGTCAAAAGTAAGAACGTATAAACAGCCCAAAAGAGTAGCTGAAAAGAAGCCGATGCGATCGCTGGGAAAGGCACTATACTCATGAGGCGTTTTGGTTTCCGTTGCGGATCCATCCTAAGGGACGGTAGCAGAAACGGTTCATGCATAGCCAAGGAGTTGCCGTTTTTATAGGATGCCCTCGCTATGTCACAATCTACCATGACAATCAAAGGTTCCCGTATATCGATGATAATTGCCCGCTTGTGCGCAAATTGCTTCATGGCGGACGTGCGGGTCGTGGCCTTCTAAACCTTCCTCATCTGTGGACGTAATGATTACTCGGCCCTTTGACTCCCCGGCGCTTGGGTTAGAAAGAGCGTTCGGCTGTGTGCTTCTCGAATTGCCTTGGCCGAACTGAGCCCCAGCACCTGACATGGGTTACGCAGGTCATTGCATTTGTTTATAGCTTGGGGGCCCGTAAACTATGCGTTAAGCAACTCGCGGCTCACATGGTTATCGCCGCTTACGAAAATTTTAGCCGGCGACTGCTGAGTCAGCTGGTCGAGCAATCATCGCCTTCGAGCCTGATGTGTGTGATGAGACTTCAGCCGGTCAGTGCCCGCACGCCGGCCATAGAGCAATTAGCGTACAAGCGGGCTATTATCCTCGATAGACGGGAACCCTTGATTGTCATGGTAGGTTGTGACATAGCGAGGGCAGCCTTTAAAAACGGTTACTCCTTGGATATGCATGACCTGTTTCTGCTACCGTCACAACGGAATCCAAAACATCTCAGAAATAAAATGCTTTTCCCAACGGTCGCATCTGCTTCTTCTCAGATACTCGTCTGGACTTTTCTTACGTTCGTCCAGAGTGACTATTGAGTTATTAAACTTTTGACATCTAACAGTTGCCTGTAGTTGAAAACGTCGAAAATGAACAACAAACTTCCAGGTATGGAGCAGCCTAACGAATCTATCCTAAGAAATACCACGACTGCCTTTGTATGGAATACCCGTTTCTGCTACTGATTCTGATGGTGGATCTGCGACGAAATCGGAAAGGTCAGGCGACTATAGGTTTTCGTCCCAGCGGTTGCATCTGCTTCTTATAAATTACTTCCTGGGACTCGCATTTCACGTGTATTGTGAAACCAATATCCTCGACTATGCTGATTATGGACCAATGTACTTTTATCCACGAACGCTGCTGACTCTCTCCAGCATAACGAACTTCCGAATAACCCAATGCCGCCTAAGTTAAAGTACATGCGCACGAAAGATGATTATGCAGATAAGTCGATTACGAAATAAGAGCATCTCCCAAAAAGTTACATGACGTAAAGGAACAATCAAGACTGTGTTCACTGTCGAATTTTTTTTCTTTGTGAAAATGCGTTCTAAGTGCCCCAAGGACTGTTTAATTTAAAAAAAAATAGTTTGTTAGCTCTTTGCCGTTTATTCGTAAGCAAGCTTCACTTCTTGGTTCTCTGCATATTTGCCTAAAAATTAATATGACGCAGCCTAAAAAACCAACTTAAGCATTTTTGTACATCATGCACATTCCTTAGCATGGTTGGCAAGAGCGTTTTTTATCTCAATACGCAAGTTTACTCGGCCAGTCTGGTTAAAATCACCGCTTCAGACAGAGTCATCACAAGAGCACTTAAAACTTACTAGAGTGGACCAAAAGTGAAAGTCGAAACTAATGCCATTAACTAAGACTGGAAATGCAAACAGGGTTTGAGGGCAAAAGACAACTTGTATTGCGTTGATTCAGTAAAGATGGATCGACTTTTATGGCGGCCCAAATTGTCAGACGTAACCAAGTAGACACGTTTTGCCTGCATTTAGCGCAAACAAAAGAAATACTTTGTTCATTTTAGTAATTGCCCGTGGACTGGTGAGTAATTTCCAGTAATATACTACTTCAGCGTTTTAACACACGTGTCCCAACTGGCTTTTGTCTAACAACTAGCATGAAACGCAGCAATTATTACATCGGATGTGCAGCACATTTGAGTAGCATGTGTTTATGAGCCAAGCAAATGCTGGCGTGATGCTTCTCTTCATTTGAGCGATATGAGAGTTTTATAACTGTGCATTGCTCGCCTGCATGTTTGACGAAATACTGACCAAAAGGTAACAACGGAACTACGATAGTTCGAAATGGATACCACATCCGTATACAAAACAATGACACCAACCATCCAGGTAAGTAACATTTTAGGGCAAGTATTTGTGAACGTTGCAAGTTGCAAGATGTTTTCGTGAAAATGCATACAAATAATTGCAGACAATTATTAGCATATTTTAAAATTTCGAAACTTATGCGACAATGCCAATTCGAGTTTCGTCATTTTTTGACTTAATAGTAAAAAAGTGAATGGGAAAAATTCAAGTGTTGTTATGGTGGTCACTTTGAACTAGTAACTTTACTCCATGAAGAATGAAAGGTAAGTTAAATGGAAAATAATAAATGGCAAACAGTTCAAATTAAGTACAACAGCGCCTTGTCCTGAATAAGAGGCACCATGAAGAGTTGTACCAGTATGGAGTAACGAACAGGAATGTTCATAAAATTCGCACTTGACTGAAAAATCCAAAGTAATCGTCCGATGATTCCAGTCCTTCATTGTATTTGCTTACGGATTCAATGTGGCTAAATATGTAAAACATCGACATGGTCAAATGGACTAAACCTTGATATTTATTTTAAACAACTGTCCGGGGATGAAATACTCTGAGTAAAGGTACACCTTGAAGTAATAGCACGTTTCAAAAGTACGGAAATTTCTACAAAGCAAAAATATTCTAATAGTGCGTAATGCTTATTCAAGCAGGAGGCTGGAAAACTAAATCCTCACAACTATAATGCCGTTTCAAAATAATTCTTTATAGCAATTCGCGTGCAAAAAGCCCACATTTCTAGTTAAAAATATGTATGCTAACGAACATTTGACCATTTCTTCCGTATTTCCATTTCTGAATGTTCAGGATATAAAATAGTGGAAACATTCGCTTGTTTTTACCGATTGTGGCGTCAGAAGAATAAAATAGTTTTACTAAGATTGCATGTTTGCAGGCTGTTTAGTGACGGACCAATGTGAATTAAATAAGAGAGTGCAAACGAAAGCATATTATTTTCTTCCTATCAAAAGGACTTCTTCTGTGAAATGATGGTATTCCTTTTATTTCGGATTTCATTGCCCTGGAAAGGCAAACAGATATCAGACATTCTTAGACGTTCTAAATCGAGTGGTAAAATAGTAAATGCTGCGCTATGTGGCTACATAAATTTAAAACATATAAACCGTTCTTGAAAGCATTTACGGAATTAGTGAACTCCTGGAAATTTGTTTATGAGCACATAATTGCATTGATCATATTTGCAGACCCACTCAAACATGAAATCTCATCGCTGCAAAAAATAATATTCACCGGAACAACTGAGAACTTCCTCTAACCAGCTCTCACTGTTTAAAACATTCGCTGAAAGATGTCCAAGTAAGTAGTTGAGGCTTATTTCGCTTGACCTGTCAGGTTAATGATTGGAGTCAGCCATCCGTGAGCCATGACGTCTGGCGAGAGAGAGAGGGAGCAGTCGCCATCACTTTGTTACCCATTTGTGACACTTAACATTGATTGGCCAATTAGGCATGTCTGGCCAACCAGGAGGAGGATGAGAAAGAAGGGTGAGCACAGACATATGGGAACAATCAGGGCGTCGTCGTCGCTTATCACCACTGCATCCCCCTCAGAGGAGGCAGGAACCGACTTTCCTCTGCCGGTCATCAGATCACCGAGGTAAGCGGTAACCGAGTGCGAAAGTGAACTGGAAATCGGAAGGTTGTTACAGCTTATTAAAACAAACATCAGTATACGCGGGTAGGCAGGCAGGCAGAAAACCCCTCTTTTCCCTCGTTGCGTTATGCCCTAGGACCGACCGACCGACCGACCGTCATCACCACCACCACCACCACCACCACACCGTGCTCTCCACTTGGCGGCCAGACTCACACACTAACTAGCGCACACGTGCGCACGTGTCCGCGTTCAGTGTCCACAGTGTGCTCCCGGTAAAACCTCTCCTCCCCCCAGGGTGTTTGCTTTAGCCACTAAACCGCCCTTATCTTCGAGTTCCTCCAATGTGTACACAGGCAGCTCTCTGGGTGTGCGCACGTTCGCGTTGGCCAACGCGCGTGTTTTTCGACTTCTAATTGAATGAGAAGCAGAATTCCCACGACGGCGAGGACTGCTTACGACCCCCTGGCTGAATTAGACCCGGCTCGAAAAGAGGGCGAGTGCGCAACAGCGGCTAGAGGAGGTCATCGGAAACATCGGTGACAGCTGCGGCTACAAGTATCAAGGCCGTGTGTTGCTGCGCCGCGCATTTTCTCATAATCTCAGGTCTTTCAAAGTGAAGACAACACAGTCACCGCAACAAAGCACGTTCTCTCTCTTTTAGTCCAGCTTTCACGCGCACTGCTCCTTCTGCAACCAATCCGGAAGTCACGGGTTAGTAGAAGAGACAAACGGTTACCGTCACTGGGAAATCTATAAACCCACTGGCCACCGTTAAGCCGCGTACGAGTTATTGTCATCGCAAGTAGTTGCAGGCTTTGCTCTAGTGTCGGCGTCAGCCCCCAACGGCTGGATTGTGCAAAAACTCTCCCCTTCCCTCTTTATCTTCCCTCCTGTTTTCTGCTCAAACAATTACCGAGCGATGCCTAATTCGAAAGCGCGTCACAGTATTACACAGTGTTTCCACCGTCTTGTGGAGAAATAAGATATGGCCCGTGGGGCCGGCGGCTTGCTAGACGGTGGATTTGTTTTCAAACTTGGCCGCCTTTTCAAAACCCCCTACGGTGGAGAGGGAGTTGATTTCATCGATCAGTTGAATTACCAGTTCACCGGTGGAGTTATCCTCATTTTCATTATAATCATCAGTCTACGGCAGTATGTTGGTACGTTGCGTAACGATTAAATGTATTGCATCCCGCTGCTACTAAGAAATAACTGCAGAGTATAACTATACTGATTGAATAGTTAAAGTATTTCAGGCAAATTTTCAAAACCTACGTTTTAGCTAAAAAAAACATAGACACAAATGAATGAACGATTGTTTTTAAACACGTAATAACAGATTTATGTAGCAAAGGTAGTTGCAAATGTCTTTCCCTTTAACAAGGCTGTCCAGAAATGTGTAGTTAATACATGCACAACTTACATATTTAACGTGGTCTTGACGTAACTATCATTTAGTACCTTTTTGACGATTGTTCACTGCATATTATAGGCTTATAGACGGAGAAATAAATGCGTTGATTAATTGCATATAGTTCAAAAATTGATGTATAATAGCAGTAAGCTTATGTTTCATGGCCTTACATCTTTATTATGGAATTAAGTAAACCAAAATGACGACGAGTTGGTCTTAGCTGGCCTTAGGTATTTCTCCAACGAAGTTATTTATAAATCTGGTGCCAAATCCTGTGCTGATAAAATTCCTACGTCAAAAGAAGTAAAAAATAGTGTACATATCATAGGTTAAATCTATGAAAAAAACAGCTTGTTTTGTTATTTAGCTCAGTGGAATTTTGGTTTTTTAACTTAAGTGCCATCGAGCCTACTCAAAAGGTAGAATATTAATTCTCCCATGATCGGGGATCAAAATTTTTAATGAAATAATTTGTGGCTTTTTGGAGGCTACAGTAACGTATATCTAAAGTACCTCAGTTGTACGTTTACAACTCGATCAATTAAAATCACATTATCACTTTGTTTAGGCCATAGATATCACAGATATGAATGTGAGATACTTAACAACTTTGAAACAATACGTAGATGGCAGACAATGTTTACATTATGTACAATATTTTTGAAAGGATGATTGCCAAAACGATCTAACGTATTTTTTGAATGAGTAGGTAGCATGCTTGATAGGTAGGGCAGCATTTTTGAAATTATTGTTGAATAAAAGGCAGAGCATCCAGGACCAATTTTTCATTTAAGTAGTCTGCTGTACAGCTAGCAACTATTTTCTGATTTAAGCAACGACTGACATAATTAAGAAAATTAGTGTCAGTTATCAATGGCTAGCAGTCTGAATAAATATTTTGATAAAATAAAGAGTTCCTTTATATCACCATAATATATTATTTCCAAAAAAAGCTACATGAAATCTCTACAACATTTCAAAGCTACATATCCAGTTAATAAATGGTTAATACATTTCGGACCTATCACTTTCAGTGCTCAAATGATTAAATAATGCAGTAGCTAATTAGTACATGCAGTGTATACATGTACGCAGCTATCGTGAAATTTTTCGAGTTCTCTTAGGCATTCTCCTCCTTTTGTAACCTCGCGTTCCCTATCTGCACACGAAGAAAGCGTAGTATCGAATTTAATGCCTATGCACTCCGATTTTCAAAGGGAATAACAAAATGTATGGCTGAGTATTTTGCTGTTTGGTAGTGGCTATCAATCATTTGCAAAAATTCAAAATCAAACGTCTTTCGTACATGCTTTATCCTGTTATTAGAAAGAAATCGTGTGTTATAAGCTTTAGAAGCCGTATTATTTACTTAAAAATCCACATATGATTAATGCTAACGATTTGTGAGGTAATGCATGTTGAGAATAAATGTGATTTATAAAAGTATCAAATTGGTAGCCTAATGTAGATGAAGTCGCAAAGAAATTTTAAGTTTTCCGCCTAAGATTATTTAATGTCGTTAAGCAAAGGAACCACAGAGTTTGTACACAATTTGTTCCCATTTCCGGTTTCTGATAATTCAGCCATGTCCTACAAAATTCAATCTGTTTTAGTAAAACTTTTAGGGTCTATTTTAAACGCAAACACATTTAGTACTAAAATTTTAGACTACTTTTACATATTGCACCATTCGTAAGTGGTTTTAGCAAAATGATGTAAAAATCACATTAACTTTACCGAAAAAAAGTGCATACAATTATGCGCATTCATGTATAAGATGTATGTATTTGGTTTTAAGAACGAAAACTAGAAATGCGCAAACGAAATTAAAAAAAAACATGGTTATTGACGAAAATGGTAGAAGTAACTAATAGAAATAATTAAAATTATATCTTATAGGTGGGCAGATTGTAAAGATATCTGCTCTCGTTTTTAAGTCTGTTCATTCAAACAAATATAACTTGGCCATCTGAGTTGGAGAATTCAGTGATGTTCAACGGGAAATTGAAGATAATTTTTTTTGAATATTTCAGATGGAAGACAAAAAACATTAGGAGCAAAGGCCATCGAGCGAATGTTAGCCAATATTTTCCTGTTAACCTTGCAGAATACGGGCTTTCCCGGAAAATAGTATATCCACCTAAACAGAATGAATAAACTATTTCAAGGTGTGAGAACTGCAAGTAAACTAACCTATGCCGTGTAACATATAAAAAACAAGTTTATAGGAATAAATTGCCTCCGTTACTGGCCAAAAAGCATGCAAGAGGTAGGAGAAATTTGAATGTAGTTGGCTAACATTGGCAACGCATATTTGTGAAACTACTCCTAGCTGGAGATATCGATTTAATCTCTACGCATTTCGGGTGCAGAAGTTGTCTGGGTGATGCTGTGATAGATACAGCAGATACCGGCAGGGTACTTTTTTTTAAATTCTCATAGAGAGCGCACAATGCATTAATACACCTGTGCATTACTGTGCAAATGGGAAAAATCGTAAAATGGTAGAGCCAATCAACGAAACACCGCGGTAATTGCTTTGTTTATTCCTCATAGCCAATGGGGTGAAAGAATAACGCGTCGTCTCTTTTTATTGACGAGTGTTTGCGCATACCTTTTCTCTGTCTACTCAATGTGCATTACGTATTACCTTACGAATAATATCGGCAAAAGATAAACTTAAAAAATTAAGCACCAATGCATTTGACGTATACCTGAGACCGTTACCACTAAAACATCCTTCTAGGAGAGACAAACAAGGAATAAATGAGAGATAAACTTTACTACAAACTTTCTCGCAGTCCCCATTTTCCTGAAATGTTTAGGCGTGGTAAAGTTTTAGACGTTTGAACCTTTTAATGTTAAAGACGTCGTAATATTCCAGATCTGAACGGCTAACTAGTAGAGTGCGAGATTCTGGTGAATACAACGTAGGTTATTCGAGAAATCCGCCGTATAAACATAGGTTTTTGGATATTTAAATATGTTTATGCCCTTATAATTTAAACAGCTGATTGAGGCAAACAATGTTCAATAAAACAAGTTATTAAGGAAACTTCGCCGCCTTATGAGCATAATTAATTTTTGAGGAAAACTTTGAAGCATTGTAAGTGAGCGTACAAATGGGTATTTTTTGCTTATCTGAATGAAATTTCATTCTCTTTGAATTAGCGGTTACTGTGGTAAAGCCAGTATAGAATAAAGAGCCACTGGAACTTTTAAACCTAGAGATCCCAATCAAAAGAGACTTTCCGACTCTCATTTTTTCATATTTCCCGCTGCGTCTTCTAAAAGAGGATGCTGTTCACGACTCAGTCCAGTTCTCCGTTAATCCTATTAGCTCTCATATTTATTTTATTACAAGCAGGACGCATTTGAAAAAAAACGGAACGCAGTTTTAACCAACTTGCGCAATTATATCTATAGAACTTTTAAAGTATGTCTAGCATATAACAGACAGAACATCATCCGAATTCTATGAGCACAGGATGCTGAGATAACTTAGCTTAAAGCTCTCAGTTATTTCTCTACTGTTACGCATTCGCCTAATAAAAACCGCATTTCAAGTAACACAAATAAAGACAAATAAATCGTTCCAAAAATGTTTAGTCTTTTTTAATAGGCCGTCGTCAGCTATGCATTAAATGTGCAGAAAACTTAAAACGTTAAATTTGCTTAAAAAAACCAATTCCGCTCTGTTCTATGACTTCTGTGGGCTCTAATCACATTTTCCTACATCATTATATCTTTGTAGTCAAATGCTACTGGGTTATGCTTGCGTAGACTAACTTTTTAAACTGTATCATCGAATTAGCTGTCAAGTAAATTACCCTCGAGAACAGTTACAAATCTAGACATTCCATGCAAACAGAATGACCACATACAGCAACTGCTCATCAAAATAAACGAACGAAACAATATTGACTGTTTCAGGCCCATAAAATTTCCACTTTTCTGCAGGGCTTTGCACGTCCGGAGACCATTTCGTAAACCAGCATTGAAAATCTACGAGCTTATGTGTACTGTCGTTTTGGAAAAACTTATTCAATGTTAACAAAGATATCGATTTATTTTTTAACACGCAAAGTTATTTGAGCACGATTAACGCTTATTGTGTAGACTTTCGAGTCTGGACCCCTAGCTCGTCGTCAGACTAATGAGAGAAGTACGAAAACCGTTAACATTTAACTCGAAAATTTGCACAATAAACGTTATTCATTCGCAAAGATCTTAACTTGTTAATAATTATATCTCCTGGGATGCCTATTTTTATGTACATTTACATATAATACAGCTAGGTTACTGGTATACTATGCAAAGGTTGCGTGTGATGTTATTCTTTGCAAATATAATGTCTCCTTTTTTGTTTTCGTGTTAGAAGTAAAATGACAGTAATAAGGGACAAAAATTATTTGCCATAAATGTCCGATTTAATGTTCCATTCGGATCAACTTAACATGAATCTCAATCAAGAAGAGAGCGGGACTAATCTCGAGTCCCTTTTTGTTTACCGGTTAAATGCAAAAGCACATTTTGCTGTAGCAACGCTTGAAACATCCCTATTTACTTTCTTCCTGTCACTAGTGGAACAGAAATGCTAATGGGTGTAAGTGGGGAAGACACGCACAACTGGCTTCTAACTTTCTGATCGATTGCTTACATCGCGCTGACTGGAAATCATACAGGTAAGGCTCTGTGCCAGATGGGCATGCATCGGATGATTTGAACGAAAGAAGACTCGATCGCTGGGGAAAACGGTTTTATTTGCCTGACGTTCCTACAGCCATCGCAGATTCTTCATCAGAGACATCGGCAGAAAACTGTAGCAGAAGCGGGTTTTCTGTTGATGTCTCTGATGAAGAATCTGTGAGGGAGGTCGAACCGTAAGGTGAATTAAAGTGTTGGCCCGGCGATCGAATCCTCTTCTTTTCAACTACCTCCTGGGACTCGCATGTTCACTTGCATTGGCAATTGAATGATTCGCATTATTGAGAATACAGGTCCTTACTAAAAGTCAATACCTCTGCTGTCTGTATGGTGAAGGGGCATTCAGCATTTGTATGCTTTTGGCTGCTTGTTTGCCCCTTTTGAATCTAGCACGGTAATTACGCAGTTACCGATGAATTTGAACTCTAATATTCCTATGAATTCTCGAGCCGAGGTTAAAAACCATCTGTTGGTTGCGTAGCCATTGTCGCGAAAATTTAATGAGACATATTTCTGCATGATTAATTGAACGACAAGCAGTCAGCGTTATCAGCCAGAGGTTTCAATTCGTTCTAGCTTAGGTAGCATTGAAGATGTCCAGTGCAGCGACTAATGAGACAATCGGGAAAGCTAGGGCATCTATGCAATTCCTTCTGAAATTCGGCGGACTTATCTCTTCCGGTCAGCTAACGAGGAATAAAAAATTAAAAAGTAACTTCTTACGTATTGTGCTTGTTCCTCTGATACTAGAGCTTCTGGACGTAATAATAACTTGCATTCTGCCTAAGCAAGACATGAAAGTAGAAATCACCCAAATTACGTCTGGTTTTGCGTTTAATTCCGGATAAATTAGGTTTAGGATTAAGGTTAAGTTTAGAGTTACGTTTAAGTTTGCGGTCAAGTTCGGATTTGAGGTTAGGGTCAAAAATGCGTTAAAGTTTGGATTTTTGTCAACTGCAAGGTTTCGATTTACCTAAAACAAGGGCTAGGCTTAATGTTATGGTATAGCCTTACGTTAGGGTTATTAGTAGGATTCAGACACGATAATATCTACGACTCCTGCAGTGGGTCGCAAGGCCACCCATTTGAAGTTGGCGGGAGGTTTCTATTGCCGAATCCTGTTAAGGTGGTCATAAAGGCCCTCCCTATAGTCTTGTATTCTAATAGACTAGTTGGTTAACTTACTAGTATTGTTTGGTTTTCAAGAGCGATATAGTTTGGCTTATAATGCTATTTGCAAAATAAAACTGGCAATGTGAATTTTGCCAAATTTTAGTGTAGTCATTGTTGTGTTATGGAAAACATCATGGCAGCACTAGGTTTTGCTTTACCCATCAGTGAGTAATGAATGTACGGTCATAAAACCCTATTCACAGTGTTAGGAGTACTAATGTCTGCACGAGGCTAGCAGCATCTCTTGTGTCACCGCTGCGGTCGATTTTGTTCCGCCAATTATTGTCTAGACAGACCAATAAATTCAGAGTAGCAGCAGCAGCAGAAATTCTCTATTCGAGGACCCACAAGGTTATTATATGACTGCCTAATTGCGGACATAAGAAAAAAGTAGGCTGTCCAGTCTCTTTTGTACTCCGACAAAATGTATCGAGAAGCTGTTGTGTCAAGTTATTATAGTCGCGGTACCTTTAAGACGAAGGGCGCAGGCAAAGCCCCAATATTTATTGACTGCGAGGTAGCGAGCAGTGACATGTGCGAAACAATCGCACTGTAAAAGCCATGCAGCTGTCTGCTAAAATACAAAAGAAACTATCTGGCTCAAACCAACAGCTGAAGCATCCGTTATCATAGGTACAAGGAGTGATGCACCAGTAAACGTTTGTTTTCTCCGTACACCTTATAAAGGATACTTTATTGTAATTATGTGTCTCATTTTTGATTGACACTGTGAGTAGGCACTATTTACCATTGCGGAGCACCTCTATTAAGTGACGCTAAATTATAATTGCCAGAAATCCGAAGGGAAGAACAGGAAAAGAAAAAGGAACTAGTGGGCGTACTTTCATAAGGCAGAATAGACTGTCAGTTAATTTAGGCTCCCACCGCCTGCAGGGCAAAATAGAAAGTCCATTAAAAAACGCCTTCGCATCAACGGCACTATCCAGTCGTACCCTTCGCTAAGGCTGTACGCAGCCGAGGAACAAAAGTAACCCAGATTTTTGAGAAAGTTGAGGCCTAAACTTTAGGATCTAATTAATGTTTAAAATGTTACGCAAGTTTTCTTTCAGGCATTACGATTAAAAAAGAAACGACACCCTACGTAAATAAGTTAAGTGAAGGAAGAAGGCTTATAGGGCGTTGGAGACATTTTATATTTTTTCTGAGCTGTCGAAGAAGTGTGGGGGTTCATCTTCAGGATGGATAACATCAACAGAACAAGTGACAATTATAAGGGGTATTAAGCAGTCAACGAGCGGGAGAGCGGGGATGTAGTTCTGGAGGATTGTGTTTGCCTGTCTCAGATCGATACGTTATCATCCGTCAGTCAGACTTCAATCGATTCGCTACTTGTCTTGCTTCCGGCGTGATCGATTATCTTGGTGACCGCAAAGTTGAATTGGTGAAAAAATGAATTTCTAATTCCTCTGCAATGCTGTTCAAACCTGCGTCACTAAAAGAAGACTTGCAGCTAATTACTCTAGCTGTCTCATTTTCCGCTACTGCTATATAATCTACTGAGGCCCTCCTTCTCGAGTTCAAAAGCGCATATAAGTAAGAAATGTTTCTGTAGTCCTGCCAATCTCCTTCGTCATTACGCATATATGCGCAAGTACTTCTAATTTTCGCCTTCATTTGTTACGTTATAAATATTTTTGTGTGGGTAAGCCATTTTGGAAAATATCTTTGAGATGTTTTCCTCCCAAAGCCTTCAATCATACTGGTCACTAGCGATCAGAGATGCTTTGAAATATGGTAAACATCTGACCACGTCAGCAGTGACATTGGGGACAGTCGACTACAAGTGTTTGTACAAGTTAGTACTACGCACCTAAAATAGGGCGTATATTATCAAACTTGAATTGTTATGAACTGGAAAGTCGGCATCCCAAGAAGTATAATTCAGCAGAAGAAGTTCTGTGGGAAAATGTTTTTTATTGAGTGAATTTTCGACACTGGCTCACCAGGTCATCATCAGACGGATGGGAATCATTTCGTATGATTCCATCCGTCTGATGACGATCTGGTGAGCCAGTGTCGAAAACTCACTGAATAAAAAACATTTCACCAAAGAACTTCTTTTGCCGAATTGAATTGTTATGTTATTTAGAGGTAATTAAGAGAAAACAACATCTAAGACATCTGCAATTAACCAAACCTGCAGACACGAACACGCCCAAATATTTACCGAAATTTCCCTTTTCAATATTAAGAAACGATTGCTAACACATCTTTAAGCCGTGTCATGATACCTATGTTCTAGATGCAAAATGCAATCTGCTACCAACACCTGGCCTAAAAGTAGAAACAACATGACCATGTAATTTTGAATTTCGGGCGAACAAGTCATGTTTCAATGGTCGGAGTTAGTACAAAGGGCAAAAAACCTGAAAATTTAAAATAATGCGAATAACGAAAATGGTGTCTTGAATTACTTGTCTACCTGGTTTTCTGCACATCATATGCAGAAAAAATACCCCCATTAATGTCGAAAAACTGCAGGTTACTTATGCTTAAAAGATGACTATTTGCATAAGCACAAAAACCCGTTTGTATTGGTTACATCTGTAGGCAAATCTCCACACCTACTGATATAGGAAAGCGACTTTTAGCGTGTACCGTTAAGGAGAGAGTGTGATTGTTATAATTATCCTCTTATTAATATAGCAAATACTTACTGCTGAAAAAAAGTTTCACGAACATTCGCATACACGGAGAGTTCTTCAATGATGTGTAGTACCTGAGAAACTGCAATTACTCAGCAAAACTGATCTGATCGGTTGCTGATGTTTCAAATAGCCTAGTTCATCTTCAAATAGTTTAATGCCCAAAATTTACCAGAATTTTATAGGGCTGGTCGAGCTACTTAACCTTTCATTTATTTGTCTCCATTTTCATGTTGTGGCAAAGATGGTCTCTCCCATGCCTTAAAAATGTAGTCATTTTATTCTATCTCAATGAAATTGTATTTTATTCTAGCATAGAAATGAGACATTGCTCCTATGTTTACTAATACACGTGGACACCAAAAAGACCGGTTTACTTTGATAAAAATAGCACACTACCTGCAAAATCAAATTAATCCTAAATCTCTTATTAATTCGCCCGTTCTAACATTGTTTCCGTTAATAATTATAACAGCAAATGCATGTTTTCCCTTCTTAATATCCTTGTACAAGTTGCTAACTTTAATCATACCAGTTCATTTGACTGATTTATCAACGAAAGACCAGGATTTAACAGTTATTGAACAGTCCTCCTGGTGCAGTGGGTTTAAAACATCATTCAACTGTTGTCCTTTTCGGAATAGGAAATCAAATTGGGCGAACGAACGCTTTCTATTAATTCATCATCAGGCAAATACAATAATGTAGGGGAGGACAGAGTTAACAAATTTTAAGCAACCAAGCAGTAGGGGGGAAAGGGAGGAGAGGTGTTAAGGGATCAGAGGGTTCAGATTCTAGTCTTAATTTGGGATCAGAGAAGGAAAAGGGTGGCAGAGGAAGGGAGGAGGTCCGACAATTAGTTCATATCGTCCCGTCTTCCTTGTTTCGCATTTTTTGGGAGGCCTGAGGACGCGAAATGTAAAGGATCAAACTATTTTAGAATGTAATTCTGCTAAGAATAGACTGTTTTAAAGATTCCAGTGGCCTCCAGAAAGTCAGTTCCTTGATTACAGTGAGTCTAGTTCATTAGATGATTATTCATTACAACCTCAAATGACTTACCCACATGACCAGCCTTTCCAAGGGTGGACAAAATACGTTTAATCGATTTTGTGTCCTAAACACCTAACATTTCATGCTCAATTACGGAGATAATTTGATGCGTTATATAATCCGCACGAACATAAGCGAAAATTGAACTTGCCGTCACATAAGCAGCAAGAGCACTGACCACATTTCCAAAATTCCATAGATTGAAATAGTAAAATACGGGAAATCCAAAATATTTGCTTGATTCTGTTATGTAGTTTTTATAATATCTCCGCCTTTCTCGAAAAATCAAATACACAGATGTGGTCTAGCCACCTTACAACTTCTTTGAATTAAATTTTTAAATCTGCTGTTCTCTTGATACTCATTCGGTTATACATGAAAAAATGTCTTTAGGTAACGTTTCCTCCTCGAAAGAATCAGTCTGCGTTCTTGAAAATTGATGGACATTTTGAACACTTGGTTGCAAATTTTGGTTACGTTTTATCCGCCAGACATATTTTGGATAAACATGTTTTTTAAAGCAAAACAAATTAATCGGTAAACACAGTATATAGAAGAAAAAACTTATAAACGTGCATTCCTCTTCAGGTAAAGAAAAACTGTTTTGCCCCTAAAATATATTTGAACACAAGGTAATTAAGGCTCTGGAGCACGAAGATATTTGTGTGCTGCTAGCCACTAACCGAAAGCACACTTAATAAAACATATGATTCATTGACAACGCAGAAGAATTTGCGATCGCCAGAACAGGAAGTTGATTGGTCCGACATTTGTCTTCTCACTCAAATCTACCATCGGAGGTAGTTGTAGAAGTAGGTAATAGCGACAGTAGGAGCACGCCCAGTCCCCACACACCCACAATAATTAACAGCCCCCGCGTTCATCGCTGGGTTTCGCGTAATTAATGCGAAGATTGCTTGTCAAACGTACCTGAGTAATTAATGGCCCTAATTTCATCAGCGCTGTTTTTTTCGGGGCGGAACGATTACTCGACAGTTTGCCTTGCCGTCACCGTGGCAGCTAAGCATCCATGCTCTCCCTGTTTGGCATATGATTTTGTCCAAGTCAAAATATTGGCACAGTATATGAAAGTTAGATGGCATTGCTCTTTTTAATAGAATGCGAGTCGAAGAACGGTGCATTAAACAGTTCGTGGCTAACGCACATGTCAACTCTTGCAATGATTTCAGCCAGCATGTTCTAACATTCGCGTTCAGAGTTATTCCCCAGTGCTTCTGGCGTATTTTCTTTGTGCAAAACTGTAGTAGGCCCAGTAAACTGCTCCAGAGGCTTTCTGTCGTCTTTCGACCACCTCCGCTAGTGCTCGACAGTTGCGTCCAGTCCGTGCGTTACTCCAACTCCGACAAGTGTGCGAAGGCGGCTACCGGTTTCCGGAACTTTCTTCAGACTCGTTAGCACTCACAAAGATTAACAACCGGTTTAAAATTGTCTCCCGTGGCGCCTATACATTCGCCGGCCGACAAGGGCGCGCAGGTCTCCCTTCGCACCAAGGATCCGTCGAAGGTATGGGACTTCGGCAACATAGTCTTCTGGTTCACTTTAATGTGCTTCGGAAGGCTGGTAAACCACACTTATGCGCTAGTGGATGATTAGTTGGTTGCCTGTACGGCTTACTCGTATTAGTCATTTTGTTGAAAACTTTAGTTGTTAGGTCACTGTAACCTTTGCGGGAGACGGGGACATCAAGGAAGGCTAGCTGGTAGTTTTCATCCTCTGCCATCGTGAAGTGTATGGTC
>UYRU01041711.1:11315-26489 GCA_900617775.1 Dibothriocephalus latus | reverse complement strand
GTTCGATGATGACAGTTCGGCCATCGATTTCGTCGAGGTCCACCGTGTGCTCCACAACAGGGTGGTGTAAAGACGGTGAATTGCGCGTGAATTAATTTTAAGTAGACTTGCGCAACATCTATCGCATTGGCCATTTTCCTCATCCACCTGTGCCCGGTGTCAAGAAAGAGTGAAGGAAACCGGAGGCGGGATCGGGTGGAGGGGGCTGGGGCGGCCGGAGCCACTCCTATGCCTGCCGCCACACCTGGTTCGGATCCCGTCTGCATGACAGTGCCCTAAAGGCCTAATTAAGAAGGAACCATTACAGCCTGACTCTCAGTCCACCACTCCACAAAACCAAACACACACACTGGGCTGACCCCGCAGTCCGAGTTTCCCGTCTGTTGGCAGCCTTCCAAACCACGGCTTTTAGCTCATCGTGATTGCTTCAAGCGCGTTTATAGTGAGAAAAAAGTGCTTTGCCCTTGCCCTCACTCTCTCCCTTCTTCAAGCGTCAGACAGAGTTATCATTCCAACATTCAGTCCCGATTTTGGATATATGATGACGAGAGAGAAAGCAACTTTAACCTACACAGGACCGCCTCAGCTATAAGCCCTGAAAACAGCGAACCCACTGGCCTGTCTTTCATCTGCTCATAGATTGTTCCGAGGAGAGTGAAATATGTCATTGGAGAGAACGTCAAAATTTGAAGGACTTGGGCTTGGCCGAAGAGATTATCCATTTTATTCTATTTGTCTTGTGAGACTCATTTAACGGTCGTGGCCACTAAAAGTAAAAAGAGAAGCCAGCCAAAGCTCCAAGATGTCGCTGGGCAGGGGCTACACTTTTTTACGTTCCTGTAAGAATTGGTTGACGAGCTGACTGCATGATCAGGCTCCGCGATTAGACATTTTAGACGTAGAAGCAGTCACCTTTTACAGTATGTAAATTGGAGTGCCTTTTAAAAGTACAATCGGTTGGAGAAGAGCGCCCACTTCGCGCACTTTTAGGAGAGCA
Source organism: Dibothriocephalus latus (assembly GCA_900617775.1). Lineage (NCBI taxonomy): Eukaryota > Metazoa > Platyhelminthes > Cestoda > Diphyllobothriidea > Diphyllobothriidae > Dibothriocephalus > Dibothriocephalus latus. Next base: position 25,492 of record UYRU01041711.1, on the reverse strand, counting down.
TAGAATCCGGCCAAAGCCCTTTTGCGTCCATAGTATGCGTCTCATGGTCGGCGATGTTGAAAGTGAGCTCGCCATTGCAGATAACATCGCAGGGACGTCACGTGCCATTCAAACGGGACGTAGAATTGTCCATTCCATAGTAAAATGTTTATGTTCGCTCCAGGAAGTCCGTCCTCTATAGTAGTACAGTGAAGAGCCCCTTCCTGGTAAGCACGAAAATGAGGTCTTTGTCTCCATTATGTTTCCCTAATGCATTGCGTTCGACCATAGAAAACAGTTCACGTGACTTATGAGCCCTAAGCCTGATGACCAGTAGGGCGGGCTAAGCTTCTTCTCATAATTGGTCGCTGTCCTCCTGCTGAGGATTGGCTCCATTGTTGTAATCATGATGACAGTTTTGGCATCAACTGTGCTTCATCAGTTTTTGTATCAGTTTGTCGTTTTTGCATGAGGTTGGATCACACACCTTTCGGAACTTCTTTTTCAGTGTTGGTTCGCTAAATGTTCGTTGTTCATGCGTACTTTCGCCCACTCTCTACTGAAACAGTTTTGCACCATCCCCGTCCCTTAGCTTACAGCGGCTTTCGCCCTCTTGTTCAATACTCTGAGGATATTTGCGAAGCCTTGAGCACTCGGATAATTCGTCTGCCGTATTAAAATACTGCGAGTCTCGATAGCCCTATATTTACCAGAGGTATCTATACAACATACGGGTCACACGTTTTTTTCAAAGTGGCTGCCCAGAAATCGAATATGCGCGTAGTTTAACGACGAGGATTGACACCTGTTCATCACTGTGTGGCCGACTGGAGCACGTCATGGCAAAACAGATTGCCCATAGAAGCAAACAGGCGTTTACAGGAAAATTAGATGTGATCTTGGGAACAGGAAGTATATGGGCCTGCAATTTCGCATTCCTCATCTCATCCATTACCAAAGGCGGTAAAGAAAAGGGTAGACTAGGCAGAAGGGGCGCGGTGAAGGACGCAGATTCCGGGAAAATGCACGCCTAAAATAATTAACAACACTGGAGTTGATCGCTGGGGGTCAAAACTGTCGATATGGTCCCGAACGCAGCCTGCGCTCTTCCAAAGATGAGGACGCTTATCCCAAGACGCTCTTTTATTTCGTCTATCCAGGCGGACTGTCCGTCTAGGTGGATAAAGGTCTCCTCTGGATGGATAACATTGTAAGGATTAATTTATGTACGGTTCGTTGGGCCTGGTGCATAGGAACTAGCATAACATTGTCCATATTCTGTTAAGTAAGCTGTCTGCTATGTAATTTGCTTTCGAATAAGTAATTCTTAGATACAATCCAACGAAAAACTAGAATAAAAATGTCATAGGCTAAACTTTAAGTTATTCGCCCACGTTAGATACTCCTGACCACACAATTTTGTATTACAGGACCGGCGAAATAAGCTTAGATTGCTTTTTAATATATTAATTTATATTTAATTCTAGTTCATTTTCGTTTTATTTCACTTATTGTATGCAGTTTGTTTGACTTTAATTGTTTTACAATACGGTGGGAAGTCATGCAAAATGCCAAAATTTTCGAAAGATTGACACTCACTTGCAAATTGGCATTAACATGCGTACAAAATCTTAAAAATAATAATGACCAACTTCAGGCAAATTCAGTACTCGAAAAGGGTATTAGAAGTTCTATTTTTTTGCTAAGAAAAGTAAAAATTTCTTAATAATGCTCAAATTCCTCAAGAGTTTAAAAGAAGCCATAAATTAGACCAATAACTTTAGACCATATCGCCAGCTCAATAGGCAATTATACTTCTGCCCTCATGTCAAATAACTTTTCCTTGGTTAGAATAGCTTATGCATAATTCCCTTATTGGATTACAATTAGTTTAAGACCATCCTTTAAATTCCGGTATATTTTCGTGCGTCTGAAGTAATTTCGAGTCTTCGTCCAGAAATCCAGATTCTGTTCGACGTTTAAATTGAAACCTTTAAAATAAGATCTGTATTAAACGCATTTATCGAAAAATGTTTTTTTAGATATTAGTTCTTCGGAAAGTGGCCACTTAGGCCATATCTAAAACTTCAACCAACACCAAAACAAATTGTCGAGCAAAAAGAAACGTCCGCAACCGAAGTCTCATAATGCTATTCCTAAGATTAAAAAACTTCCGTTAAAAGGTAACTTCTTAGGCAGTTTAGTTAGACATGCAGCTGACGAACATCTGTGCATTTTAAATTTTCCAAGGTAAAGTCACTGTGAAAATGGATCATTCTTACAAGTTTTGTTTTTAATTCACCTGAAAATAAATCATACAACTTTGGGTGGACTTGGCAGAACTCTTCTACCTCTCTATATTGGAGTAGTTCTCACTATAATTGATTACTGTCAGGCTCCATTCGTAGTTTCCGAATGCAAAAAAGGGTGGCTGAATAGGTACTACCATTTTGATCTAATTGTTACTCTTCCGTCTGTTCCGTTTCTAAATTATGCATAAGCCGAGATTATATCTCATAAAAAGTATATTGCTATATGTTTTAGATTTAATGAGTTTGTTTTTTACTTTCATCTTCGTGATAATATATACCCAGTTTTGGTTACCATCGCAAATCGTTGACGCGGTTAAACAAAAGTAGGCAAAATATGATTTTTACAACTGAAATCGTTCCTCGTTTCTGAAAATAAATGCGATTCTTTAAACTTGGCTTCACTTGCTTTTGCTCAACTTCATAGTACATTTTCCAGTGCTGAGATGAGTGTATTTAAAACTTTTCTTATTTATTTTGGGGTTCTATCAGAGCATAACACCTATAAATAAAAGGTTTTGTTCTACCGCACTTATTAGCGTAGGAAATGTCGTCGATATCAGGCTACTTCCGATATCGCCAAAAGAAATGGTCATAACTAAATCGGCAAATTTCCTTACTAATATGCTTCCTGGGAATAAAGTCGAGTCATAATGGCAAAATAACGTGATAAATCCTATGCTTATCTACCAAATCCAATTTCGACCATGACTTTCTTGCCGTAATGTACTTTGGTATATGGTAGGTCTTTAAGTATATCTTTCAAGCGGTATCTAACTAACCTAAAAACTAAGCCAAAGCGAAAAATAAACCAACTCAATAAACTAAACGATAAACTAAACACTAAATAAAACCGAATTAAAACTACCACAACTAAAAGTACTCACAGGACTAGGGTCTGGGCGAAGCTAACGTGGACTATTTACATAACTTCTACCCTTCGAAGAAACGTATGTCATACGATCGATTAACTTGCAAGAAAAACCTACTTGTCTCCTAGGTTCAGGGATAGATTATTTAAAATTGTACGCCAGCAAGTATCTGTTAAAGATATTGAACGTAGAATGCTGCTTGACTTTATAATAAACTTCAACAAAGTATAGTCATCTGCATTGTAGCGTTTTCTATTCAAGCAAAAAAGACCGGTCTTCTCAACTGAATAAGCGTAATTTAGGAAGACTTCCTTGGCTAAAATGTACGGCATTTTTATTGAAAGAAAGGGGCAAATATTTTGCGTCAAAACCAACCTATCATTATAATGCAAGATTTCGTCATGTACAGCATTTTGGGAATATTGGCTGCCTAATCTTTTCAGTTTCTTCAGAAATTAATTTCTTAAATCGAAATAAATCAGTATTTTCAAGCTCTACAGGCATAGACCGAAATGTAGTGGATATATTCTGCCGAAGTCTGTCGGCCACTACGGGATGACCACGTCTAATGACGACCTGGTGTATCAGAGTCGAAAATGCATAATAAAGGTTGTTAGTGTTTCCCAACGAACTTCTCCAAACAAAGTAGTAAAACTTTATGTCGTTAATTACCATAGTTACAGCGCGGGTACTATCTTCAACTAGGAAGAAATAGGGAAAGCTGAACAGTTTAGCGGATCTAAAAAGAAATCCTTAGAATTTATATGGTATAAAGCTGTTGGCGGAGTATTTACTTGAAATAAATTTATTACTATGTCAGAATTATGGCTGTGTGGCGCAGATAATCTAAATTGTCACCTGAAAGGACACAGCAATAGAAAAGCTCAGTTTAACGTGTAGTTTTTCTTTAATAGTGGATAACTTATTACCAGGATTAAAGATAACGTTAGACATAAGGCTATACTTAGTGTAAGAGTTAAATTCAACTTTGAGTTAATTGTAGGGATCATGGTTACAGGCAAATTTAGCAAGCTGTATCAGGCAGCGGCAGATTACCGACGAAACAAGTGTCTCGGCGTTTAACTACTACCTTTCCTGCCAGCATGGTAATTAACAACATAAAATGTTGGCTGTATCCGATTTGGGAATTTGATGTTTTGATTAACGGTTCATCGTTGAAATTTCATTTTCTATACCTTGCCTGCTGTTTCTAGGCAAACCCATTCAATGCTGGGTGCCACCGGAATTTACTCGTGCTTGGGAAGAGTACACAGAAAATTACTGTTGGGTTTCCAACACCTACTTCCTCCTCCCCAGTGAAGACATTCCGGCCGAAGACCACGAGTTGAAGAGTGCCAAATTTATTGGTTACTATCAGTGGATGTCCATCGTTTTGGCCGGTCAAGCCATGATGTCCTGGGTGCCGCACCTTTTATGGCGGGTGGGCTCCCGTCGGCTACCTTTACTTCTCAAGTCGGCAAAGGAGGCCTCAATCCCGGACAGAGAGCTGCGCCTCAAGGCTGTGTCATGTCTGGTGGCTACACTGGAGGAGCAAGCTGAATCTCAATCCCGTTTCCGGCGTATGAAGTCCTTTGTCAATCGTTGCCTCTGCGGCATAGCTCCCAACTCTCGACTAACAGTCCTCTTCCTCTTTGTACGTATGCTGTTCCTTGCAAACTCTGTTGGTCAGATCTACCTGATGAAATCATTCACTGGCTTCAACAGTACGCTTTTCGGCCTCAATCTCCTCAAGGATTTGACCAAGGGCGAAGACTGGGATAACAGCGGCCACTTCCCGCGCGTCACGTACTGCAACATTAAAGTTCGCGTAATGGGCCAGCCAAGACCAGCCAGGTGAGTCAAGAAATGCGTTTGGTTAACTATTTTTCGCTAAACTAGGTTTCACCCTCTGCTCACATGCCACTGATTCAATATTCAGCAAATTACTCCGTAAAAAGTAACTAAATTTAGACAGTTTTAAACTGAGGCATACTATATAAGCGTCGACATAGTTTGCTCTTACCTACCCCCAATATTATTCGGGACTTTGCCTAATATCCATCACGTAAACATCATACTCCTTGCTATTGATGCATGATATCGACAGTAATTGACCACGTTCTATTTTTTCCTTTTGATAAACTGTATCTCAAATAAGTTTAAAATCGTAACATTTGACAGTGTGAAAATGGAAACTGAACATACAGGGCAGTTAAAGGCAGGGTTGACGAACTAAGTAAATCGAATCAGGTCGCTTTTTACTTAACATCATTGCCTTTGCATTCATTGTGCTCTTTGCGCTCAGAAACAATAAATAATGCTGCAAACATGTAAAATAGGAATACCTAACTGCTGCTGTTCAATGACCTTAACACTAGCACGCATTTCGTTTTCGTCAGGCCTTCTAATGCAAAAAATAACTAGTTCATGCGACAGAGAAGATAAAGAGAAAAAATACTGTGTTCGCCAGGTAAAATTCGACAGTCGTAAAATGCACTATCGGCTAGTGAAAGTATATGTCCACCAAAAGAACATGGTGGCTATTTAAAAATGTTAAACATATTCGTCGTTCAAATAAGTTGCGATTAATTACCACCCGCAAAGGATACTTTTTTTCGTAAAAGCGCTTCTGATGGGGAATCTCTCACTGAGGTGATGTAAAATAGCATCAGTTTAAGACACCAGGAAGCGGATTATAGTATTCATTTGAAACAAAAACATAATCAAGCGTTTTTGTTTATATTCATTGGCCAACAGAGCGTTTTGACCAGTGTTAACCGTATAGTATTCTAATCTTTCAGCTGTTAAACAACATTACATCTAGTTAGATTTTGCGAATTTTACGAGAAACATAAATATAATTGGGAAATACAGACCAAAAGATCATTGTGATCTTAAATCGTTGGTACGGATACTCATATCGAACAATGAAGTGAAATATTGTTTTAAAAAGCTCTTTTTATTGAATAGTTTAGAGTATGCCCGAAGGATATGCTCAAAAACACTTTTCAAACAATTACTATACTCATTTTCAGCTAGCGAAAATATACAATTTAGTTATCGTTTTCATAATCCCTAAAAAAAGAGGAAGAAGAAGGTACGAGGACATGGACCGATTTATTTTGAGACTGACGTTTCGGACACTCTCTCGGTTCCATCGCCAGTTACTCTGACGATGAGACCGAGAGTGTGTCCGAAACGTCAGTCTCAAAATAAATCGGTCCATGTCCTCGTACCTTCTTCTTCCTCTTCTTTTGGGGATTGTGAAAACGATATGATATCTGGACCTCGAATCTTCACGCATACAATTTAGTTATGTATCTCTCTAAAACCAGAACTAGGATCGAAACATGTAAGATTTATATGAGCAGTTCAGATAAGATCATCTTTGGTCTTGCTCACCATTATTTAGTAAATACAGGCGCATGCAATTTATTTTTCATGCAGGCATTAAAAAGAGACAGTATGTTTTCTAAAGCAACATTTTCCTCACATATTCATTGAGCCAGTGGTGTTGTTATCTCACAGTACCGTTTGCAACACTACCTGAAACCTACTGAAAACCAACAAATACCTTAGCGGAAATTAATTCGCAGCGTAAACTCCTTATTCAAATTAAATTTACAACTAAAATATTTGCGCATGTTTTCCTAGGTCAAATGCATGCGCATATTCAACTAATTGATTTTCATCTTCAAATAATCCATATATTCTTTAAAAACACGTTACCGTTTAAGAGTATAAGACAAGGAGTTTCGAGCGAAATATCTAAGTTTTTAAGCTAGTGCTGCAAAAAAGCTAGTAGTCGCCGAACGTAAGTGCCGTTTCTGACAACCTCTTGTTTCCCGCACAACTGTCAACTGTTCCTTCTTCTTTTTCTGCCACCTCAGTTTATTCACCACTCTCTCTCGCTCTCACCTAGTTTCCATCTCATCACAACCCGCTTCTTACTTGGCTTTGTCTGCATATGTAACTGTGTGAATACCACAGTGGTCGAAGTGACTGCTCTGACCCCCGCGCCAAGTGCTTCTTTCGACGGCAGTATGCGCGTACGGTATTTTCGCAAGCAAACCGTTAGCATTTTAAACTCCGTTTCTTGCGCCAGGGAAGTGTTGAAAGTTAAGAAAGAATAGGATAGATAGTTGCACTATACCACATGAAGACTGGTAAAGTAGGCTGACAGAAAAAGGGTGAGCATTTAAAAATAAAACAAAGATGGTTAAAAAAGACGATTATCTTTTTTTAGCTCAAGAAAGTTTCAAAAAATATTGAGAATTTTTAAGCTGCTTTTTCCTGCAGAGCACACTAAATGGCCACAGATTATGAAATTTGAGAACCGATCTTCACGAGCAGATTAAGATAAAACCATATATGTGTCTGCTTCAATATACATGATATGAGCAACATGCTTAAGTTATAGGTAAAAAAAGACCAGTCTACTCATATAAGTTCAAAATTCCAGTATGCGTGAAACAAGTTCTCTTCTATGGATAAAGTAAAGCTTCTGCTGTATTCATTTTCCCTTATTCAGTCTTTATTTAGTTGTAAAAAGCAAATTTTAGTTCAAAATTTAATTCTACAAGACAATCCCACAAGGGCCGCTTAAATGCAATTATATGAACTGTTTTGTCGGAACATTGTCGATGTTTGAACTCTATGACTAGTCATAATTCCTCTCAACAAGTAGCTTAATAATGACCTCTATGCTGGTCAGAATAGCTTAATTACTATTTTTAAAAGCGCTCCACTGTCAGAATATATTTTAAAGGCATGCGCACAAAGAACGATAATTTATTGCGTCAAAGTAAATGGAGTGAACAAGTTATCCTTCTTGCTCATAAGCGAAATAAAAGTCTATTTCAAGGCCATAGACATTTTTCATCCGAGCTTGGCAACTAAAATTCTTTTCATTTTAAAATAGGATAATGTGCATTCTGCCTTCGTTTGCATTAAGGTTGTTTTAAGGCTAAATAGTAGCTACGAATCTAGAATATATGCAATTCTATATAAGATGGGGTCAGACATGGTCTTCGAATAAGAAATTGTGTTGAGTAAATTTTCGATGTCGTCAGACGAAGGAAGGAGCATTTGTACAAAACGATGGTGCTGTAGCATCGAACGATAAGCAACATTCCCCTGTCTATTTCAGAGCAGCAGGATTCTTCCTTTCCAGAAAAATGTTATCGTTGACCTACCATTCAGTGTAACATAACATAACTTTCAGGTGTAGTTTCCATTATATCACGGCCATTGTCCTACGACGGACTAAAAATTGAAAGGCAAATATTGTATGCCTAAGTTTCTAAAAAATGCGAAATTCTAGAAAATCCGTCTCCAAATTCAGTATTCTGATAACAGACAGAATGCACCTTGTCTACATTTCTTACCTATAACGTAGCAAAAGGATGCATTTTTCTTCAAATAGTATAAACTAGAGTTATCTCCAGGACACCGTTAAGTTGCCATAATGGGCTACAAATGTAAATTATTTTACAGAAAGAGAACTGTCAAACATAGGCTTCAAAATGGTAAAGTATTCATGGAAGTATGGAAGGCCTATCGAGTCAGCATTCACGTATATCAGCCTTCAAGAGGATAGTAGATATGCACTAAGTACTTGACAGTTACTGGGCCAACTATTACTCCGAAAGTTCCTCTTAACACAGTAACTCCGATATTTCTGGGCGACGTCGATGATTTGCTCCGTTGTCATCTAAAGCAGCAGTTGTTCCATTCCCGTATGATATTAGCGAAGCCCATCACTGTACCATAGTTATTCGGAATAGATGAAAACAGGACAATGGCGACGAAATACGCAGAATTTAATTACGTCATTAAATTTCGTGAACTCATATTCAACTGCGTATGGCCATCGTTGATTAATAAGATAGTGCAAACCATCGAATTAAAGGTCGGCCTAGAGGGGTAAAACGTGATAGGTAAATAAAACGCGAACTTTTGGTCTGATACGCAGGCGTGCATGGTGAGTGGGACGGGGGGTGGGGGAGAGGAAAGCTTTCTAAGCCAGCTATTTCAGAGTACAGTCAAAAGTTGTCAAGCCTGATGGAACCTGTAACGCGCGGAAAAGTAGTTATTTTGCGGGAAGGAGTGAGAGTGCATGGGATTGGGGGAGGGAGGGAGAGAATGGGGTTACGTCTTTTATCGATCCTTGCCATGGCAATACGAGGCGCATCACGAGATTAAACTGCTAACATCATTATGCTTTTCCCCTCAGTATTGCAGTGGTCCATACGAAACGCAGGACTTGCTTAAACTACGACATTAAGAGCAGTTTTAAGGTCCACCCTATGGCCACCGTCGATCAGGGGCTTTGTAGCCAAATGTCGTTTAACTTTCCCTTACCATTTTTGGAACCAAAAACAATCTAAATTTTCTGACACGGGAAATCTAAAATTCTTCTACCGTTTTCTAAAATTGGTTTATCCGTGGGATGTTTTATTCGAACATGCCGCGCTTTTAACCGTGGTCCACAATTACCCAATTAACGGAGATACACACTTATATACTAACCGAAAGCTTAAACAACAGATTCGTGGATCGTAGCTGACGTACATTCCAGGACTTTGACTTATCTGTGGCATTCCAGCTTTCTCGCATGGTTCCGGTTTGCACTATAGTTTTGGACCTGTAAACGTTGAGATATCGCTCTCAACTAGCAACCGCTTTAACAGTGTAATAAAACATTGCCTTATAAAAAGTCTCATTTCCTACTTAAGTCTACTTTGGCAAGGTTTCTGGTAATGTTCATGGTAGACTGCGTTTACGGTGAAATATTTTCGAGATAATAAAGAATAAGTATACATTTCACCATCGCAGAATGTGGTGACCTGTAAACACAAGCTAAGTAATTAAAGTAAATGACAAATGATATTTTATATGCATCCTACTTGCACAGTTGGAGGCAATCTGTGATTTTTTTCCTTTTCGGGGTATTTTAGTACACAACGGCTGATAAGTCGGATCAAACCGAATACCCTGGCAAAATTTATGTTTCATATCTAACATATTTAAGTACAGGTTTTTGTTTAAACACGTAGAATAACTGTTTCTCGGCAGTGTGGACCCTGCAGCGGGGACTTTACCCACATATTCTCCTAAAACAGTTGAAAGTAAATGAGGATTCTATTAAATACACTTAAAGAAAAACTAGGAAGATAAGACAAATCCAAACTGACAAAAAAATACATGTCTCTATTAAGAATACATTTTTTAAAAGTACGAACTCTACTTCGTGTACTTTGCAAAAAAGACTCTGCCTTGAGGTAACAACGCAAAATTGCACGTATAATTATAGATCAGAAAATTTTCCGCAAAGTTAGATCAAAGTAAATTCACGAAGAACGCACCGTTTTGCTTAATCATAGTCTATTAAAAAATAGTTTTTTCATATTTTCTGCTTGCATTTCACTGCCAGTAGCTGGTAAATATCATTTACCTACAGGTTCCATAGATATCTTTGAAAAAGACTCTAAAACAAGTAATATTCCACACCGGCACGATTGTTCCATATAGAAAAAGTAAAGCGTTACTCTCTTTTACTGTCATCTGTTTAATAATAAAGTAATTTTCAGCGAGCACAGAAAACTCTTGATCATCAAAAAAAGTTATTCTTCTCAAGTTTCGATTCAAAATGCGTGCAGGGGTCCATTATCAGAGATAAAAACGGCCACAAAAACAAGCGCCAATTTCACTAATTATGAGCAAATCAAACAGCAATAACGCAGCTATGCGGGTAACTGCGCAGTGTTGTGTTTGCCAATGAAAGCAATTCGCATCGAAGTAATGAGGTCTCTTGTGAAGCCCAGAGTTTAACTAATTCTCGGCTTATCTTGGCTACAGTGGGCAGGATTATGAGCATGACTGTGAAGTCAATCTCATTACCTACTTTGAAGGTGTGAACAACTACTTAGGATATTTACCGTATGAGGAGGCTGTCGTGCAAAATGTCGAAATTTGTCAAAGATTGATCCGTACTCGCATACCAGCATTAACGCATATACGAAATCTTAGAAATAATTATGAACAACAATGTGCGAATTGCTTCCTTAAAAGAAATATAAAGTTTTCATAAAAATCCTCAAGTTCCGCGAACGTAAATACGGCTATAAATAAGAACAATAAATTTAAATCTTATCGTAAGTCTTGTAGAGATAAGCAGAAGGCGTTGCGATCACCGGAATCATACTTTTACTTGCCTGAGCTTTTATTTCTGATGATGGACTCTAGAAATAGTTCGAAAGCTCAGACAAGTAAAAGTATGATTCCGGTGATCGCACCACCTTCTACTTCTACGCCTTCTATACACATACCTGGGATGCGAACATTTGCCTCAATTCGTTGAGTCTTGTTTCTAGGGCGTGGGCGATCGGTCTCCTGCGGCCAATCAGTGAACTTGTGCAGTTTGATTAGCTGCGATTCACATGATGAGCTCGATTCCGGAAAAAGTTAAGCGTTTTATCCGGGATTCCACTGTATGTGCGATCCGAGTATGCACTCAGGCAAATTTTCGTGAGTATAAGTACTGCTAAGACACAAAGTATGATACGCATACGCATCCCAGGTATGTGTGTAGAATGCGTAGAAGTAGAAGGTGGTGCGATCACCGGAATCATACTTTTACTTGTCTGAGCTTTCGAACTATTTCAAGAATCCATCATCAGAAATAAAGGCACCGACTATCGTCCCAATTCACTCGCTTACCCTTAAAACGTCCTTAATGCAATGAAGCTTATGTCATAGCCTAGATGTTGTTTTCGGCTGGGTCATCTAGAAACCCATACGTAGGCATCACCGTTTTAACGGCTTCGGTAAGCCGTTCGCACAATCGCAGAAATTTCAGGCCTAACGTGCTCTTTTGGTGGGATAGAGACTGGCATCTCTTAAATGGTGTTATGAAAAAGCTTGGTTTATGATCGCTCAACTGTTCGCTGAAGAAATTTCGAAAGCGCGCGGGAAGATGCAGATTCTCTTTTTTGTGAATTTGCTATCCGAGAAGATTAATTTGAGCAAATAATGTGAATTCTGCAAAATTTTTTTTCCTGGGAGTAAAAAACGGCATCAAAGCTCGGTTCCTGCCGGATGAACGTGGTATATTCGACTTATTTGGGACCCTTTCTGACAACATCTGAGTTTGAGAAGCTGATTAAATTTTCCATTATTTGACCATAGGTCTCTTACACAAAGGCGAGGTAGTTACATAAACTTCGAATAGGTGTGAGGAATGCTTAGTTTCGAAATGCTCTGTGAAGGCTCATTACTTAATTCGGAGCCCACTCAAAATTAAGCATATTATGGGACTTGTTCATTTTGTCGAATGCTCGGATCATGCATTCATGAAAATAGGCACGCCGTCCATCCGCGTGTCTAATTGTCACAGATAGTAGCCGGAGCCTTCAAAGGCAATCAAGAGTCTCACTTCATATCCATAAAATAGGTACGCATACCAAACCAATAAAAGACAAGAATGGAACGACGTTTGCTCCTCCAATGAGGACCCAGTTGATCAATATATCGATCGCGCATTGACATCCAGTGCCTTCTACAGCTGCCTGCATACCTGAATCACTGATATTTATCTGGCTGTTAATTCTTACAACTGTCATTTGTACTGTAACCGTTTTTTACTTTTGATGATGAATTTCTGCACGAGTTCAACAGCCCAGAAAAGTAGAAAAAAATGTTTAAGCTGAACTAAGCGTTTTGTTTTATACTCTTTTGGAAGTTGCTTCTGAAAAGAATGAGTTTTTTTAATAGAAAGATGAAAGTTGGTCATTATTTCACCGTATTCTTAGTTCACTTAAAACGAACTGGCATACCAAGCATGTGAAAATTTGATATCTGCCATAATATTTAAAGTGCTTACTAATGGATCTCGTTGCATATTCCCACCATATTGCTATGTTCGTGCTTCCACGATAACCGAACTGCGTCAGTTAGACCATTTTAAATAGTCCATATGTACGCTCATGAAATATGGGACAGCATGATGAGCGGTCGGTTAAGTATTCATCCATGTTCCGTGAAGGACTCTTCCGAGCTTAGCTATCCTACCTGTTCAGAATAAATCTTTGAGTCTTGCCAGTAAGTTACAAAAATTACCAAAGCGATATTGAATCAGTCCCGGTATCCTCAGTATACATAAAGAGGGAAGTCAACTTTCTAGATATCGAGAAATCTTTTCCAAGGTTATTGCTGCTGTTTATTTCAGTGGTTTTCAGAATACTGTATTTGTATCTGTATCAACTGAGGTTTGCCCTTAATTACTATCTTAGCATTAGGTTAAACGTTTAAGAAATCCCTTTATGAGTCGATTTTTCTTGGCTTCTGCGCTTTTGGTCGTATTTATTCCATATGATTGCTGTTGGAGATATGTATTTAAGGTAGAATAACCAGATGAAGTAAAACCAATTTCCGTCGGAAAAATGAACAGTTTCAAGTGCTTTGCTTTTAAATACTCAGGGCAACCGGAATGGAGGCAAAATGCGGGCAAAAGCCCAAACATCCGTTTTTCCAAGATAAGCAGAACAGTCACGCGACAGTGTGAACGCGCAAGACCGCTTTCCAGTTGCGTCTTCTGCCAGTCTTGATTGGTTATTTGCAAGTTGCAACTGAATTGCACAAGAATCTCGGGCGGCTGCATAGGCTTTTTCTAGGCCCGGTCGCAATAACTTATCAACCCACCACGAGAAGGGTATTCCCATTGAGGGAACTAACAAATGGTCTGTCGGAAAAAAATACGCGGGAGCATGCAAGAATTGAGACTCTGTATTCACTGCAAACTTCTGGTAAATACCGCAGAAGTTAAATTTGTTCTAAAAATATCCAGCAGTTTAGTAGCCGTTATTAACCAGCCATGACTATGAAAATCTAACCGACAGAAACTTTTTAGAAGGCCTTCATATGCACATTTTAAAGAATAACAATCAAGACTTGCTGAAACATTGGAAAGAAGGAGGAAATTTTCCTAGACGTTTGAAATAAAGTTTTTCTTCGTACA
>UYRU01041710.1:23559-38713 GCA_900617775.1 Dibothriocephalus latus | reverse complement strand
AGGTCAGGTGTGTACTGATCGGGCGTCCCTTTGTCGAGCTTTCAAGGGGACTATTTGAGATATTGAGCTGTGGGCTAACGAGTGCCAGTATTTTCCGACCTAAACCGGCTCATGGCTCAATGGTTAGGGCTTTAGACTCTGATCAAAAGGTGGCGAGTCTGAGCCTCGAGTGGTGCACCACTTAAGGTTGGGTATGACTGGCGGACGACGGCTAATAAGTCACAACTGGCCATTCCAGTCTCCCTTGACTTTGCAGGCAATAATATCTGCCTATACTAGAAGGTTCGCATCTTTCTTCATCTACGGTGTCCAACCTGGCACTCCGAAGTCGCCGAAAATTCTTCCGAAGGGATCAGGTGGGAATATTTTTAGTTAGACCCTTTTGGAATTGACGACGGTATTTGGCTATATGATCGAAAATTTATCTTCTGACAAATGTCTTATGGCAAGAGGAAACAGTTAAGCAGCGTATCCCCTCAAGTTGACTTCGATAGGCCTTCTCTTTTAAAAGTTGTATTTTCAACCAATTATGTCCTGTTCAGAGGCTACTTCTAGCTGTCGATTTCTTTTTGTTTCCGAAAAGTCACAGGAAATAATATAGAACTCAGTGGGAGAACAATTGTTCTCAAGTAGACATCGAATTAAGTGCCATAAGCCCGGGAAGAATAATTAGTATCAAATTCTTGAAGCGTCAGTGCCTTGCAGTCTGAATTTTGCGAGAAAGTGCTTGTAATGCGTTTAAAATACTCCAGCGTTTTTGAGCTATTATATTACTGGAAAAATAGGAAAAACAAAATGTATAAAACACATATAATAGGTTAAATCCGCTACTCAAAAGAGCATTTTTCCTTCGGAAAAAATTGGTCTGACGACAATTTCGTGTCCACAGGTGAAAATAAAGGGAAAATCGCAGAAATACCTGTCGACAATATCACAAAATAAAGCGCTTGTCTTCACCAAATTATATTTTTATGGAAATGGCAAGATAGAGCGCTGTGACTGCTAAAAAACAGTGCTGACCATTCTTCCCTTCCAATAACTCTTATTGAAATTTAGGACTTATAAACATATTTTATCAAACTGCGACTATTATAAAACACGGTAAAATCGATTTTTTGATCTGCTCCAGGACAAGGCCACCTATTACACACTTAACCAAAATGACCGAAAATGTGTCAGACCATTTATGAACGCCAAATAACAACGTATTGAATGAAATATTCCTGGTACGATCAAAGATCGGACTGCACTTCACTATTTGTTACCGTCAATCCTGGGATGCGGAACTTAAGGCAGATCGGCCATTTCTGTACAATTTCCGGTGAAGGCTTCTGAAAGCTCTCAAGCATTAGAATAAAATGCAAGCATAAACAAGAAAGCGAAATTTTCAGCGTTCTCTCGTCAATTCGGATTCATTTTAAGAGAAAGTTTCAGTTGGAAGTGATGGAATAAAGGCAAGATGTGCAATGTTGCGCAGGCAGAAGCCGACGATTCACACCCTGATAAATTTCTCAAAAAGTTTAAAACAGAATATACCGGTGTATTCATAGTTTAGAGAATATAACGCTCAACTGTTGCTAAAAGCCAAGAAAGACTTATATGGAGCAAATTCGATTTGTTTATTCAGCATTTTACCGAAAGGCCCACAATCTCAGGTATACAAAAACTTCATTGCAACGAAGTGCCATTAAAATAATGAAGACTGACGCATAGACAGTAGTTGGCCGCGGGCATGAGAACGGTAAAGCATGGGCGTTCTACAGTTTATCGTACGATAGTTGGCCTTACATCTAGCTTGCAGTGCTGATTTTCCTGTACAAAAACGGGAGGCATTGCAGGAAGAAGTATTGCATTTTGACCCGAGATTAGTGTGGAGACACAGGTGGACAGCAAGCATATTTGATTCAAGCAGGGAGGGATTGCGGAGATAGCTCCGAGCTGATGCTAGTTGTGCGAAAGAGAACTTAGATGCAACAACTGATATGTCATCGGCAATTAATTAGTGACTTTTTTCCACAAATATGCATAGGTGAAAGGCCTCAAGATTGGACAAAGGATAAGTCGCAAGTCGCTTCAACCTCAGGAGAAAAGGCTCGCCGTTTGTGCAGACATCACGTGAAGGAAAGATAACTATTTGCTACCGAAGATACTATTCCTTTTCAGAGCATTATGTCCAGTCTAATGATTGTCAAAGACCAGGGTATGACGTTTGCATTTAAGTAATTTAAATTGTAACCTTCTGTTGTAGCATATAAAAAGAAGGACGCATTTTACTTCATGAAACGAGAAAATGAGATGGGTGAATAGTAAAATTCGTTGGTGAATGTCCAGCTATCGATACCGGACCCCACTTGTCCCGCTCTGCCTTGGGGCTCACTCTCGAGCCCCGCGAGCACACACACAGCGACGAAGAGTGTACACAGACGAACACTAGCGACAAATCCAAGAGAATAAATCCAGAACTCTGTAAGCAGGTGGACCATGTGATCAATCTCGCATAGCCGTGGTAATGATGGATAAACTCATTCCCACTCGCGCCTCCTCATCCCCCTTAGGACTGACTGCTACTCTGTCTCCAACCCCACTTCCTTTAACCACTTCCTACAGGCTTTCATGAACATGAACTAACATGAACTTTGATACTGTGATAACTACCTACCCCCTCCAATACCCCCGTCACCATGCGGCCACATCTATGACTAATTTTTTCTACTCTCTTTACCTATCAAGTTTCACTCTTCGAGGCTGACACTTGATTGGACAGTTAATTATCTTATTACTAGACAACGACCGTCTGCAGTTTAATAAGAGGTCACGAAATTTTATGACGTAAATGCAAGAGAGCCTGGACTGGTTGTTTCTGGCTCATCAGATGTCATCAGCCAGTCATACCCAATCTCAGGTTATGCAACACCTGAGGCTCGGACCCGCGACCTGTTGTTTAAAAGTCCCACGCTCTAATAGTCAATCGAACAGGTAAAGCCTAGAAAATGGTCCACACGTGGACATGAGGTGTTAAAATCAGATTGCTTCCTCAGAATAACCAAAGACCCGAAACAGGAAACTGTTGCGAATTTGCATAAAAATGTCATCGTTATTTGTGGGGAGGATTTTTCAGGGTCCTAATAGGGCTGCAGTATGAACGCGAGATGCTATATCCCTATTTCGATTTAAAGGTTTCGGATCATTAAAAAAATATAAACTGAAGGTGGTAAAAACGACAACTAGGGGACCCAGTTTGACATCATTTTTCGTATGAGGGAGAGTGATAAAGCATAAGACTTTCATTTTGAACTGAAAAATAGGGAACGAGGTTGAAATCCTCATCAGTGAAGTGGGTAGACACGAAGTTACCTCGCTCCATGGAAGCAAGAGAAGAAAAAATCCTAGGAAAGCAGAGCCAAAATGTGGGGTTAGACATCGGACGTGGGAGAGTCAAGAATGTGCTCGGAGGGTAGTTTAGTGCACCACTTCAAAGGGTCCACTAGACTGCTTTTTGGGCCGCCAGACATTATGGGAATCAATTTTTTTACCGCATTCTCAGCGCGGTCTCAAAGCAAATAAGGCGTAAGTTTTGCCTGTAATGATGTTCGGTAGGCGTCACATTGCACAGGTTATCGCTCTGCACACGTCAGTAGCAACATAAGGCTTGCGGTACTTCAGAATTGTACGTCGTAGAGGGCGAAATGAAATGTGGCGCAAATACATGTGCTGATTGCGAGAACAGCTAAACACTCGGAGTTGCTGTTGGTGTGACAAGGCCAAAGACTGGCCATACAGTCGAGACAGAGCCTCTAGCAGGGGGTGTGAAGTGAAGGGGGGAGGGAGTGTTGCTTTTGCACTCAAAAAATATTGACTGCATTCCTCACGGAAAGACAGGCTTTTGTGGCCACCGTACATCTGCGTTCTAGTAGACCACCCACTGACACCTTTGCACAACTATTTCGGAAAGTAGTCCATACTTCAAGGAGAAGGTAACCTTACAAAGGAGTTCACTAAAATCTTAAATAGTAGGACGACCAGGGTATTTTCGAATGAAGTTCAGAGTGTACTTCCATAATTCATTCGCTCGCGGTTAAAAGAATTGCATAAGAGAAAGAGAAAAAAGACCGGTTGATAAACTTCCTAAAGTTTTGGAACCCATGCCATTACAGGACATGGAAACGCACTTGAACCCAGGCTGAAGGGAAGCATAGATGTTTCAGATTTTATATGTCCTTATAATAGTATTCAATTTTGTCCACTCACATTAATTTGGCACGAGTTAGCTAGTCTAAAACGGATATGGGCGTGTGAGCTTGCATACCTTTGAGCAATACTGCTGACTAATCATATTTAATGCCACAAGCCACTATGGGCTGAGGTATTCTCCGTTCATTTGGGCGAGTGCACGTAGGACCCCGTCAGTTCTATATAAATCCCCTCACTTTGGGTGGAATTTAAATTCTAACTCTGCCTTAGAAGGTCATAAAACTAGTCTGATATAAAAGTTGCATGAACGAAGCTTAGGGTTCGAAGACCTTCTAGATTGCACTTTTTTCTCGCATGTCCAGAGTGGACTGCCACTTGTAGAAGGGGTGGGGGTGATCAACATGTTTCACAATAACATGGTGAGTAACTGCATTTCGAAACAAAATCACGTCATGGAATTCAGCTAAAACTTACTACTGCAAGAGAAGCGCTAAAATGTCAGGACTGCTATAAATCAACTAACGAAAAGCACAAGATTGAAAAAGTCCTAATAGTACTATTCAGGACAGGAAATTGTACCATATCTGCCCGCTAAATCAAAAACTACCGGTTTAAGCCGATGCCGCAGAAATATGGTGATGGAAATAGCTCACAGCATGAGTTAGAAATCCGAAACGAATATCAATCTTCAATAGCAACAAGATGTAGGATGTTTTTAGGAGAATTCTGTCCTGTATGGGCTTCCTTACTGGTTTGCATGAAGTTATACTTTGTCCACGATCAAAAGTTTCAACCAGATTTATGATTCTTGTTTGCCGACTAGCTATTTAGTCAGTACTGTGTTAGCCTGAACGTTTCTAAATTGCATTATTTGTTCAGCTAACTGTCCGTTTAATGGTTCTTGACCAAGGAAATGGCTGTGGTCAAGAGATTTTGTTAATATGCTTTCAAGGCTAACTGAATAACTGATTTGATTTCTGTTTCATGTGATTCTCAAATGAGATAGTCATTTCTCACAACAAAGAGGCAGATGAAAAATATTTCAGCGACAATGTATTCGACCTGGTTCTTTCAAGCTGCCAGAGAGCTTAATGTGTATTTCAACGAATTCCGCCTGAGGTCAATTTAATGACTACTTCATAGGGTGGCTGATAGTCCAGCTCGTACAGCGTCCTACTGCAGGTCGCCTTGTAAAAATGGACGCATCATCTCAAACTGTATAGTAGCTGTCATAAATTCGTCTGTTTTCGTTAAAAGGTAATAACTGACGGTGACCATTCGTATTCCCACATGCTGTCAGCGATGTTCCTTACATCAACAGGTCAATCTGTCTCAAATGCTAAAATTGGCAACAAACTATAATGAGCAATCGTTATTAGGAAATGTTTTCTAGGAAGTTCGGGACGCTCAACTGGGAGGGCGTCCGTGATTTGAACGTCTCCTAAACCTACTGATTCTAAGTAAAATTGCAAGTGGCACGGGCAACCTTGACACCTAAAAACCAATCAGTCAGGCATAACCATTTCGTTGATTGATATCTTTGCAGCAGTGTAGAATGTATTGGATTTTAAATGCAGTTAAGTTTCTTGGATAAGCTCAAACTCGGTCATAATGCTTTCAAAATGTCCTCCAATATCAACAGCGTATGTGGAAAAGGGATCACAGGTGACCAGACATTACGAAGGCGGTTTGAGAAACTCTGAAGTAGCGATGAACACTTTTAAAAGGGAGGAGTTAGGAGACAACCGTACAGGCTTGATAATGAAGTTTTGAAAGCAGTTGTTGAAGCCGACTCACATAAAAGGGTTAAAGAAATGTCTGAGGCACAGTGTCCGACCAGCTAATGCAAATTATTAAGAGTAAAAAGCTCCTTAAACGTGTCCCATCAGAGCCAAATGAAAATGAATGAGTTTTTAATTTAGGTCGAGGCTCTCTTTAAGAAAGTCTAGTGACCGAATGATGATTAAATAGTGAAATGGGGAAAAAATTGATGGTTTATGAAAAAGGTAAGCGAGCAGAGCACCGGTTTGATTGAAATGAAACGTCCAAACATTTTCTCGAACCAAAGTTGCATCAATAGAAGATTCTGGTGGTCTGCTATTGGTGTCGTCCATTACAGCTTGCTAAGTTGAGTGCATGGCCTACCGTGAGAGCGTGGATCAAAACGAATGAGCTTGTTATCCCCCCCTCTACGACGTCAGGTTGACCTCTTGTGCTTGTGAATTCCAGCGCCTTTTAATCCAATTTATTTGAATGTGGGTTGACTGCATACGGCACTAGCGTTAATCTTCTTTCACCTATTTTTCAAGCCCTACTGCTTTTTGTCACCCGTCAGCTCAGGGTTTACTAGCGGTAAGGGCACCAACTTCTGTAGCATTGTCGTAAGGTACTTCAGACAGCTTCCAAGGTTTCATTTTCTTTCCCCAGGAAAGCATTCCTTGTGATTGTGCTAAAGGTGCCTATTTGACATGAGTTAATTGTGAAGATATTAGACCTGGTATTTGCGCTCCAAGAACAAAATATAAGGTCATTCAAGGAGGGTTCAAGTACAGTTCCGTTTGTGCAATACCGGATGATGGCTGTGATCTGTCATGGCATTGCTTCACAGGACCACAACGGGTCTACGCAAACTCTAACTTCTTATCGTGAATGCGTACAGCATGCGTAGGGGGAATGTGAATCTTTGTCTGAATCCACGGTCATCATCATCGTCAGTTTTTCCTCTTGTTATCAGAAAGTGGTGGATTGGCGGCTGAACAGCGAAGCCCAGTGAGCCCCAGAGATGTGGAATTGGTTGAAACCTTTCAGGTATTTTGAAGAAATTTCATTATTTGAGTCTGTAAACCTGAGCCTACTTTGGCTAGAACGGCTTCATTTAAGACTGATTTTCGTAGAGAGTATCAGCTTTGTGGATTTTATGTGTTCCCTAGAACCGGACGATGACTATGACCATGACCATGACTATGACGATGCCTATGACCATCCGTTTAAGTAGAGCGGGTTTTTGCGCACAAATTGGTCGACGAGTTTGTTCAATTGCATTATTTTTAGTGAACCTGCGATTGAGAGCTTTGTTTATACAAATAGCGGGAAGAGGTCGTGCGTTCACGGTGTAAATAGAAACGTGCACATGGCCACTTGCTTATCCCTTTTTAGATATTAGCACTGAGACATGTTCACTTTCACTGTTGGACTTGCTTGCGTCTTTTCGGGTGAGGCTTTTTTATGAGTCCGCTCAGTTTAATTGGTATGATGACCTTCTGCTGTTTGCAATGAGGCACAAAATCTGTCCTTACAACACGACGCTAAATCCAGCTGCCCAGCTCGTTGATCTTGCGTTCGACATTTCAAACCTCAGTCACTAGTTTATTATTCGCAACAGCTGACCAACAAACAGCATTGATTTACTTTAATTTAATTCCTTTCTTCCCTCGATGTTGTAAAGTTTGGCATAAATCACAATAGGCAAACGAAGATTGGCTGGCCCGGCCCTGCATCGCCACCGTTCTCATTCACTCCAAAGGTAGCCCTTTAATTCGCAAGCAAAAGCAACAATCGTTCACTAACACTCCCTTCATGTACTTGAAAAGTCACCTCACTGCGCTCAAGCATGCATTTACTAAGTTCAGTAACCATAGGTCGTGTAAGCCGGTCACGAAAAATTTTTCTTGTGCATAAACTTTCTAAGCTGCAGGTCATGCAAAAGACTTTGTATCCTAATGCTTTTCCCACTAGAAGCAAAAATGGACGTAGTAGCGTCTTCTAGCCTTAGCGATATTCAGGCAATCCAGTGCTCAGTTATAGTAGCTCTGGACCAAAACTTTTGGACAATTTAATAGGTTGGCATCATGTATGCAATGACACAACTTGACAGCTGGTCCACGTCAGTACTTGCGTTTCGTCTACTGCCAACAAATGAGTCTGGTAGACATAACCGGAAGCAAACAGCTGACTAATCTCCCGACCAAACATAGAATCCGGAAGTATATACGTAAATCTGGAAAGACATAGGCAACCCATCTTAAGACTACGCATAAAAGTACATAATCGGACAAGTTGGGATAACTCGGAAAGACAAAAAACGTTAAAACTAGAATGGATTTAATATGTACACTGCCCAGCGGTCTGGGGCAATAAATATACAAAAAGTTGTAGGTTTCTGTGAACATTTATCGCTTTGTGGGGTCTTGAGTGTCATTCATATGAGGAGGGGGAGCACGCCTATTCCTGATAGATGATAGGTGAGCCCGGTAGTGTCGCATCTGAACCGGAGTTGAAAGGAAGGGTGCTTTCATTGGACAGGGATTTCCAGTGAGAGAAGTATTTGAACAAAGGAGGTAATCAGTGGGGCTATAAAGAATCAGAAAGTACCTTCAGTGTTAAGGATTTTCAGAAAGAAAGACGAGGGAAAGGGATCATAAAATATACAGAATCGTCATTAGGCGTAAGAAGCATTCCAAAATGGACGCGATCAATTCCTTGGAGACTATGTAACATAGTTGCTATTCAATAGAGTTAAGCAAATGATTTGAAGTCTTATTATCGATTCGATAGGAAGATGATGAAATTCAAGGAGGCCCGCAAAATAAGATGACTTCGAGCAAGAAAGAATGACTAGTGCACTTCTGAACTTTATCTGTGAAGAGTATGGTAAAATGGATGAACCAAGTCCTATGTCGCAGAAGATTAGAAGAAATAGAAAACGACTGTTACTTTCGCCAAAGAAACAAACGTTTGTAGATACATAGTGCAATATATCAAAAATGGAGGACTGTGTGAGCATGGGGACCGCGGACGAGTAAACATATGACTGATACAAGCAAAAGTCATTCTGTTCCACTTTTTGTGACAATATACTTTGAAGTGCAGAGCTGTCACATTTTAAAAATGGGTAAAATATGGCGAGTGCTGCAAGCAAGAATCTTAACGAAAATTGACTTGGAAATTAGCATATGTATATTTGGTCACCACATTTTGATTCACTGAGTGGATTTGATCGTGAGAAACCTTTTTTTAAGGAAAACGGCCCCTAGTTAAGCTTATGAAAGGTAATGGGCATTAATTTTGGTGACATTGGGAGCAGTCTCATATCGAAGGAATTTCCTATGCTATTAAGTACGACAACACCAAACCTTTTATTTATACGCATTATGCTATGGAAAAACTCCAAAATAAGTTTAAAAAGTGTACTGTGTATATGGCCACCTTTTCGCCTTCGCAAGCTTAGAACAGAGCCTTGAAGTAATCCATACTGACGGAAAATAATCCAGTATAAGCAGAAAAGTGAGTTCTTTCATTTCCAGCCAAGTGGAATCATTTATCTTCAGCTAAATTAAAAAAAATGTCAAAAATCGCCATTTTACTTTTGATATTACCTTGGAAAAAGATAAAATGCACATATATTCGTCAGCTGCATATCTAATTAAAGTGCCTTTTGAAGATGTAACCTTGCGAATAAAAATATGAAACTTCTGTTGCGGACGTTCTCTTTGCTCTGCAATGTGTTTTACTGTTTTGAGGAATTTCTAAATATAGTTCATATGGCCACCTCAATAAGAACTTATATCCAAAACTCATTTTTTTCAGTAAATCCTCTTAATATATATGCTACTTTAAATGTTTTGGCATAAATGTCGAACATAATCTGTTTTAATGGACAAAGCCTCACAGCACTGGAAACGCTCAAACATTTATCGGCATTTAGAGGTTCATCTGTAAGTATTTGTAATTAAATAACGGCAATGTGTTCAAGATATTTTGACTAAGGAAAACATCTTTTCTATAAAGAAAGTGGTTAGGCTATGTATTCGAATTAAGAAAAGATTTAAATTTAAATTTATTTTTAGGTCTCCGGAACTTGGGGATTATCAAGAAAATTTTATCTTAACGAACAATTAGTACATCTTACACTTCTTTTAAGTACCAAATTTGCCTAATGTTTTTCATTATTATTTCTAAGTTTTCGCAAATGCCTTCATGCCGGCATGCGAGTAATGGTCAATCTTTTAAAAACTTAGACATTTTGCATGCAGTCCTCGCCATACTGTAGTTACTGGACGAAGGAGAATACGCCCGAAACGAACATTCCAAGGAATAATATGGCACAACAAATTCTGGGGGCAGAGCAATCACATTCTGCCGAGGTCTGTTACTCTGCACAGCGATTTTGGGCGTGTTTTCCGGCCAGGACTGATTAAAACACTAAGAACCACAACTACAATTAACCTTACTGGGCGGACTATCGTCAGCTACTCGTTGGACAGGTTGCTCCGCCCAAACGTGACGTGTAGGACGACTAAAGATGACAGGTGCCTAGGTCATGCTGCCTTATTTCACCTGGTGACCCGAGCTGGGCACCTGCCTAATATCGCTTGCGTGTTTGAGTCGAAGAAAATCTGCACACGTTTGGAGTACTTTAGGGCGGTCAACGGGAAAAGAAGTGGCAATACCGTCTTGTAGGGCCACCTAAATATCCATTCTCCCCGCTCAAATGTCTTATGGAACTGGCGGTTACACCTTTAATTCTCGGTTAAGGATTGTAACTAAATGTGTAATTGCGTCGAAAGTGACAAAAGAATATTAAATTACAGCAGGTTACAGTTGTTTTAATTAACTAAATGGGATCAATTCCATTAACATAAAGTCCTGTTGCTCAAGCAATTGATTCCTCTTGACGGAAATTTAACCCTATATTGGCGGAATTTAACAAAAAAGGTAATGCGATCTTATATTGGCGGAATTTGACGAAAAAGGGGAAAGTAAGGCTATTGCAAAATGTAACAGTAGATTATTATTATGGGGCAAAGGCAAGTAGGACCTCTAAAGACAGTCCTACCCAAGAAAGTTACATACTGAGAAGAAGCCGTGCGCTAGAGAATGTTGTCGAGGAAATCCACCCCAACAAACACTGCGTATGATCAATGTCGCGACCGCACAGCCGAGAGCGTCCTACTATCGGCAGTTGAAGGAGAATATGTGTGCAGCATCTTCGCGGTTGGTACATAAAACGGGCCGGCGGCAAGTCGTAACGAAAGAAATGCGCGAAATGTCATGGCTTAAAGTTGCGCTTGCCATTTAGCTCTCAACAGAATTTCGCCATAAATGAGTGCCAGTTGGGATCTCATTCTAAAGGTCAAAGGGGCAATATATGTCTCCCTCTGAAAAATGGAACTAGCCTGATCTTATCGTAAAAAGGCTCTTCGAATGCACATTTACATCACGGGGGCTGCTAATTAAGCCGTTGATGTGTCTATTGGATGAAGCAGATCGCCATTTCAGCAGAATTTG
Source organism: Dibothriocephalus latus (assembly GCA_900617775.1). Lineage (NCBI taxonomy): Eukaryota > Metazoa > Platyhelminthes > Cestoda > Diphyllobothriidea > Diphyllobothriidae > Dibothriocephalus > Dibothriocephalus latus. The sequence goes on along the minus strand of UYRU01041710.1, from coordinate 27,235 downwards.
CACACGAATGCTTAACGTGCAACGTAGCAGTAAGTTGACTTTGCATGGCAGAACTCCACGTCGGGCTCTTCTGCAGCCGTGTGCATTTCATGAAGGTTTAAGAATTCACTTAGCATGCACAGTGGATTAGTACTATAAGCGTGTAATATTTAAAAACAGACTACATACAGAATTTAAATTTAGTACTCCTAGAAGCCCCGCGGGATCCACATAACTTTAGCTTCACGGCTTAGAAGCTATAACCGGAAGGCAACTCATGCGTAAATAAAAGGACCCGTTAGCCCTGGTAAATGGGAAAAACAATAAAATTAAAAAACCGCAAAGCTGTATTTGCCTGTGGTAGCAGGCATTTATCGACAGTCAAATGTAGCCAAAATATTCTTAAACATTCTGTTAACAATAATAATTTTCACATAAAACTTTTGATTTGTTAAATGTTTACTGTAAAACCGACGTATTTGTAGTAGAGGATAATAGTTGCTTCACTCTCGAAGCCTTGCTATCGTGGCTGACACATTATTAGATCGTGGTTCTCGTAGAGCTTAGAGCAAGCTGAACCCGCGAACCTCAACGAAAACAGCATACTTTCTGCTGTTGATACCTGGATAGGCCAGATAGACTGAACTTCTGCCGTCCTCAGCTGTTCTTTGGGTGTGTTAACAAATACAACATTTGCTCTAGTTCCGATTTCTGCCTACTATAAACATATGCCGGCGAACTATAATAGAAAGGACAAACTTACCTTCAGACCGATAGTTTTAAGTTGGTCATTTGGCCCGAAATAAAAAGGAACACCCAGGCTTTCGGATATTTTTTCTCATTCCCTCATCAGCAGAGCTTTGGGGGACGCAGGATTTTTTTAAAGAAGCCAGAGGCACAGAAAGTGTCAAAGGTGATATGCACGCGCAAGGCGGTATAATCTGCCACACCGCCAACGAGGAGGACTAGACCAGACCTGATCACAGTGCAAGTAAAGCAGGCGCAAGAAAATATATATGTATCCGACAGAAGACTTACACAAAAGGCTCAGAATCCAAGTAGAAACCCGTGGGCTAGCAGCCGCGTTCCGCAGACTGCCCAGACGGCCTTCTGACAGGGTGGGTGTCTGTATGTACATGTAAGCCTCCTCGCTGACCTGTAAGGAGGCGGGGAAACTGTTATCATCCTTCAGCTGCTGTCGCCCGCTGGGCATGGAGCGTGTACGGTCCTGTCCGTGGGATAGGGCTGAATTGCCGGAACGCAGCTGCGGTACTCTGAAGGTTTCCTGTTGGGAACCTCTCAAGAGCATTGACTGCACTTTCACTATGTAGACAGTTCCGGGTGCAAGTGACTCCAGAAGAAGGGAAGTTTCGCCCTAGAATTCACCAGAATATAAAATATATGTCTTCGTTGGTTCTACTACTGTAGCTTTTATGGCAGTGGCGGTGGCGGTTAATGCCGTTAAAACTGAAAATTTGACATTTACTTCCAGGTAACGGGCCAAGAAAATTTAATCTGACTAAACTAGACAGGAAATCATGTCAAAATTGGCCTAGTTTCGCATCAGCACAAAATTATCACCGAAAGAAATGTGCCACAGTCCATCAGGCAACCAGTACGAGGGAAATGAGACGGTAGTGTACTGACGATCGCCCTTATTTGTATGTGCTGCTAGTCGTTGTGCTAGTATCGGTAATGGCTCTCCATTGAACCCCGAGACACAATGCGACGAGCATTCTCAGTAACTTGATCACTGAACGTACTTAGTGTGAACAACCGTAATTACCGCGCAAATAGGGACTTCGATTTTGACCACTCAATCATAATTTGTTCATTGTCGCTAGGGCACAGAAATATAGACACCATCGTATGGCAACTAGTCTTTTATTAGAAGGGTTTGGCAGATTTGACGAATTCAGTTGACCCCATGATAGAGCGCTGGCTATGTAAAAGCCTTCCCTGTCGTGTGGGTTCGACTCCCAATGAGGTCGCGAATTTTTTACAATTGGTCCAACTGCATTAGTCTTCTTCCAAATTGGTAAGGCTAGAAAGTTTAGACATAGGGTAAGTGTTAGGAAGGCTAGGGTTAGGAGAAGTAGGGTTATTAAGGCTAGCGTTAGAGGTAAATCAAGCACACGGTAGCAGCTAACCCCTTGGAACGTAGCGTGAAGCCTATGGTAATAAGGGTGTCCAAAAGTTCAAGTCTGATCATTGACTGGCACTTTGTAATTTAAGTTAGTTCAGTGATATTTACTTACCATCTTTAAGACTTTATTGCGTATTTACTGCGACAATACATCTATCATAGAAAGCATTAAAATATATCAATTTTTTTACGGAATAATCAGTTATCCGAATGATATAAAGCTATATCCCATTCGAGGAGTTCACACTACTCTGGTGCTCATTTTTTCACGGAGTGTCCTAAGTTCGCGTCACGTAGGAAAACATGTCTTGTTTGCACACGAAAATTCGATTAACCTGATGTGAGTATCTATTTCGGTGAACATCATTCAATAGGCCCGGCGCAGCGTCTTCAATACCTCCTGTACCTTGCTCAGGAGTGAAATCACAGTCAACATATAAGCTTTGATTTTGAAAGGTCATCGGGTAAGTGTAACAAATTATTTTATGAAAGAACGTACTAATAACCGACACGGAATAAATTCAGTAGTTCAGGCAGTTTCAGCTGTCGGTGTAAAAAGATCTGAGGCAAAATTTTCAGGGTACTTCAAACACGAAGTGAAAGTGCTCTTAATCTTATAAAAACAATGGTAGATCCAAGTGGAAAGAAATTTGCTGCGCATACTTGCCACAAATTTTAGTTTTAGTTTTCCGGAATTGAGAGTCCGGGAGATGTGAACTGAGCAGTTGGTTGAGCAGTTTGCGCATCCAGTAATACAGTAAACACTCGTAGACGAATAAAAACACTTTCTAAAATTACTCAGAGTAACCGATAGTGGAAGTAAGGCATAACCATATGCTGCAGAAGTATTGAGGATTCCCAATTTTCCGGAAGTGTTGACAAAATTAATTAAGCTCCGTAGAACAACCAGCCCTGACGACTCGGAGGCTAATGACAATAGTTAAACAAGTCACACAAGCTGCAAGTTTTAGAATATTTCGGAATATCTGTCTAATGGCCAAACTGCTTTTTTCGCCAACCTACGTCCTACGCGCTCTCAGTGTCTCGGTCTTCACACGGATCCGTTAAAACACAATCATGCTGGGAAATCCGGCCTCTGTTCCAAGGAGGCTATCCGCGTGCAGGCAACTACTTCTGTAGAAAGACAGGCACACAAACTCGTCCAGCCTCTGTGGGAGCGTCCCGAAGGTGTACGTTTACAAAAGCTCTCACACTCGGTACAATCGAGCGCACGTGCACAATTCCCAGACATAGCGTCTACGAAATACTTGTTTATGGCGCCGTCTCATCCACTAAATGACAGTCGGTTTCCAAGCCGTCAACTGCTCAACGTGTAGACACACAAACACACGTGTAAGTAAAGTTGGAAGGAAGTCCAGGGTGCGGGGGGGGCTCAGCCTTACACTGCGTAGAACCTTGGTCTCTGCCGCAGTAGGGTTCAAGCGGGGCTGGGGGTCTGCCATCCGTTGTATGGCACGCAGATTCAGGTGAGCATCCAGACTGGGGCCCCAGGTAACTCTACAAAGAAGCCAAGGGATATGTGCTTGAGAA
>UYRU01041709.1:43909-57859 GCA_900617775.1 Dibothriocephalus latus | reverse complement strand
GTTATTACGCGTTGCTCGCTGGAAATGATCTGACGTAGTTTGAAACTGGCACGACGCACCAATAGTTGTGTCTCGAAGGGCTCTCACCTAAATAATATACGTCCCTCCTCGTGATCGGTACTGTGGTAACGAAGGGAGGCTAGATCAAATTCCGAGATTCAGGCTCAAAGATTCCTTCTTAATTTATCCCCTACGCTCCTATCATGCATGTGCTTGTTACATCGCAGGCATTTGCCCGCAAGTGCTAAGAGTCACGATAAGCGACGGGTACACGGACTTGGGTCACTACAGATCAGCCTCCTCTTTATGTAGGCACGGGATTGTATGCTTGTGTTCGACCATTAAGTTTGATGAGGCGCATCATATGCACTAACAGGTTGGTGCAATCCAGATGACTGGTCTGTGTTAACAAAGGGAGGTTGGATCGAATTCCGACAGTCAGGATCCATGATTCATTCCTGATGTATTCCCTACGCCCCACTCGTGCATGTGTGTGTTCTATCGTAGTGGGTTGAGTTGATAAAGAAAACCATAGCCCCCATCCTCTTCAGGACCTGGTACATAAGAGATGTGAGAAAATGAAAGGCGCCAGCTGTGAGAAAAAGTGTATTCTGTATAAAGGTAGTGAAAAAAGGTTGAAGGAAGATAGTATTACCCGCAAAGACAAGGGAGACGGAATGGCCACTTTTGGCTTATAAGCCGTCGTCAGCAAGTCATACACAGAACGAAGCGGTACCCCCCGGGAGCCTCAAACTCGTGACCTCTTTGATCAGAGTCAAACTTCCTAACCGATGAGCCACTAGCTCGTTGTCTCGCCGGTTTCGATCAGGGGACATTGACACTCGTTAATGAAAGTTCACCTGACCGCTAACGGAATTCATCTGTCCCCTTCTGCAGCGATTTCAAGACTCGGGTGGGCTGCACCTGGGTTTGGGTATGCCTGACTGACGACGGCTAATAAGCCAGAAATGGCTATTCCAGTCTGCATTTTCTGCCTACTAATACTATCAGTTACGGCTGTCAGTACATCTGTCAAAGCCCAATGTATAACGGGGAAGATGAGTACCGCTAACGGTCAGGTGAACGTTTATGAACGAGGTTGAAGGCATTTGACTGTTGGAGGAGCATGTGTTTGCACTCGACAGACACCGCGTCCGAAGTCTGTGAGCGTGGCAGCCACCGCAGCCGTCTTTGTGTAACACACCATTGCATATGCTTGGTCACACCAGGTTTCAGTAGGCAGGCATTCGTGCGCACGTGTTACCAGTCGCAGTAAGCAAAGGGTCGAAGGTTGTACACGAACTTGGGTCACTACAGATCAGCCGCCCCTCTTTATATAGGTAGGGGACTGTGTTTGTCTGTGTTCGACCATCGATTTCGATGAGGTCCAGCACTATGCACTAACAGGTTGGTGCAGTAAATGTGACTGGTCTCAGGGGGTAGATTATAATAATTGCAGACGTAGTTGGTGCCAGCCGCGCTCTGCACCTTCACCAGGGTCAAAAAGGCCAGAAGATATCCGGTCTTAACCGATTTCTCCAAAGCAAACCGGATTATTTTTAAGTGACAGTAGACATTGTGCGGGTACTACCGCAATACTTACCCTCAGTGAAGCTCAGCAGGTGTCAGGACAGACTCAAGGAGACCCAGATTGATACGGCTGCTGCTATTTGTGCCAGTACTGACTAGCAATTTAGCTGAGTCTTAATGATACTAGAAGAATTTCTGACGCTAGTCAGAGGTGACTGTGCTACAAAATCACCACTGCGACTCATACACCCGATCTCAATGCGGATTCTGAACCTGACTTAATCCTATTCCGAGTAAATACATGAATTGCCTTGGTTTTGCCCTCTCAACTCTATCCATAAGGCTGTGTCAGCTTCTGCTAGGTTTGGAGTGCCGGGACGGGGATACGGCTGCTATAAGTAAAGTGCCAATATTAGGAGTGATAATTCTGATAATCATACTAAGACCAGTAAATGCTATACTATAATACTGCCTGCACATGCACATTGGAAATTGGAGGCTAGTATGCAGTCGCAACCTATCTCGGGCAAATAGTAAACTGAAGGGATAAATAAACGTTTAGTTAGTAATAGCTCAAGTTCTAAAATGCTTTTACGTCACAATCGTGCAGCCATTTCCATTTTTACGTTAATTTTAAGTGACTACAGTAGCTAATTCTTGCTTAGAACTGACAGATCATTTCCTGTCTTGTAGGGAGCTATCTTCTCCAGAAGTAATTAGACGTGATAGCTCAATAATTCCTATAATTGTGTCAGTAGCTGTGATGTAGTTAATAAACATTACAAATAAGAATATGAGCTTACCACATCATATAATGCACTTGGAATTTCCTGCGAGCATGTGATCTCTGAACTGGGTTGCAGATCAGCAGATGCAAGCAGATTACGCCGGAATGCACGGTAGATTCGAAGTTCTCACGACTAGACCCTGTGTTACGTATGTAGACGGGTTGTTTAGACGGCCCAGCTTCTCCCCCTGCCCCCCACGACGTTGTCTTGGCACTGTGGCCAGGTGGGCGAGGGATAAACAGAGAGATGGCAGAGTGCAGACGGTCGGTAGCAGCGGATGCCGTAAATTGTGGGCGGATATTTATGCAAAACCATCAGCTTCGAATGAAAACCCCTGTGGTGCGCAAACCGTTTAGCCCACGCCCATCCACAGACTGTACGGAGTTTAAGAAACAATAACAATTTTAAATTACGGCACATATTTTATTCATTTATAAGCTTAGAACTAAATTATTTTATCAAAAACCGGTAGATCCAAAAAACGGCAAAGGTTGCTTATGTAGCCTCCCCTCATATACATTTATTCCCAGTATTTTGTCCTACGAAAAGGTTGATTATAGGATGTTTGGGTGGAGCCAAATAGGATAGGCAGAGAAGGACATTTTTAGAAGTGTAAAGTGAAACAATGTAGTTGAAGTTGTTTCTCTCGGGCGCTGGGAGTTAGTTGTCCCGGATGTAAATAGAAGGTGTGCGCGGCGCTTTGCGCCGCTGCTTATAATAACCTGTTTTCAGAAAGGCAAGTTGAAAGTCAGGTTGGTTGAAGTAGACGACCTTCTAACCACCATATCCATTTTTTGGGAATTTCAAGAAACCTGAATGCTGGAGGACCCACTGACGAGCCGAACCCCTTGCAGCTAGGTGCAGAAAGGGAAAGCGGAGGACCCACTGATGAGCCGGACCCCTAGCAGCTGATCAAGCAGCGGCAGAATACCGGCGAAACACGTGTCTGAGCCTTTTAGCAAGTGCATCAACCAGAAAGCAGATAGGGAAAGCGGGAAACCCACTGATGAGCCGGACCCCTAGCAGCTGTGTTAAAGCAGCGGCAGAATACCGGCGAAACACGTGTCTGGGCCTTTTAGCTAGTACATAGGCTGTAAGTATGGTAAGTTACAGCATCAATTTAATAATCTTCTTTTTGGTAATACGTTAAACGATAATACCGATTAGGAAAATCTAGAGATACAAATCAACAACATTTCTAAACACAATAAAATAAAAATGCATGTAGCAGTTATTAAAGTATATTCTACTTCGTGCCCTAATTCCCCACCCATAAAACCCTATAACCACCGTTTTCGTAGGACAACATGCTGGGACTAGGGGCATATGTGGGGGCTACATAACCTACTGTTGCCCAAAAAAGGACAGGTCAATTCGTGCGGAGCTTACACAACTGACACCAATGTTGGAAAATAAGATATAAAGGTAAAATAAGAAAAAGTTATAAAGATGTAATAGAAAAATATTGCATTTATTGTCCTTAAGTGTCTAAAGCTGTTGTTAATTTGAGGAAGAGGGGGCATATAGATTACCAAGTTGTCAATAGTCGTTCGGTCTATACAGTTAGTAAGCACAAACTCCAACGTCTACTGCAGTGACTTATGTTTCGCTTGCTTGTATCAGATTCACCCGATTAACGCTAACGTATTTTCAGTGGAATCATGGTCAGAATTGTTGGCGGGACTGAAACAGGAGTTCACAGTCTGCAGGCGGAAAGGATGGCTGCAGTTTAAAAAAATAGATTGCAGTCGTATCGCAAATTAAAATCATATTTCCTTTGATTGGTGAACCTAGGCGTTATCTTCTAAAATAAAAGTATCCATTTGACGTTGGTTAATGCCGTTTAAACCTTAGGCACCTTTAAGATGCCCATGAGTACCTTACTGTCTATTGTTTACCTTGTCAACCATAAAATGCGTCGTTTTCCGAATTCCGATTCGCGATTCCCATACAAACTCATACATCGATTTCGCATGAATTAGCTCAGCTACCGAACGTTCTTGTAAGAGTAGATGGCTCGGTGCAAGTATTGTGATTGGTAGATAAGAACCCTGTTGGCTGGTCTGCCTGTGGATATATACTTCTCAGTTGCAGGTAGCCCAAATCCCAAGAATTATTTAGCTGCCGCTGGTAGCATTGCCTTACTACACCAGAAATATCATTGAATTGAAGGCGTAAGATAAAGAGGTCAAAATCGTGGAAAAAATTATGAAAAATCGTCTGTCGTCTATCAGACTTTCCACATGAGCTTTCGTATTTGAGCCGCCATTTCCTCTTCTTTTCACGCGTATGTCAAGTTACATATATGCATTGGTTGGCCTATTACGCTCAGTATGAACCCATTTTAACCTCCCTTGTTTATTCAAACTACAACATTGCGGCCATCAGCTGGCGTCGCTTTGAAAGAAATGTTACGTGGCATATACTTTTTGACATATTCAAGGAAATTTTTCTTGAGGTTCGCAATCGTATTTTTGCCAATAGAGGTGAATATGCGAGTTCCAGGAATTAGTTCAGAAGAAGGAGATGCGACCACTGGAACAAGAATCTTAATGTCCTGACGCTTCTTATTCCATCGGGCATCCTTAATCATAGGTAATCGTACAATAGGCTGAGTCATGCGCAGATATGGCGTACTCAGGCATTGCCTGAGCAAGAGAATCAGTCATGTGGGAAGTGCCGGGCCCAAAATCAGCTCTGACGACAGCTAGCATAATTGTCGCGAGCAAGCCCGCATCCGACACGGACAAGAAAACCCGACAACTAATGAGGCGAGCGCGAAGTGTCAAGCCATCAAAGCACCAATTAAGACCCAATGGGTGGCTACAGGTGGGGATAATTATACTAGGCACGCGGATGACCGCCACGAACTATAACACCGTGCAATATGTACATGTTTCACCCCTAGCTGCGCATGACTCAGATTATTGTACAATTACCTATTAATAAGGATTCCCGACGGAACCCGAAACGTCAGGAAAATAAAACCCTTATTCCAGTGGTTGCATCTCCTTCTTCTGAATTGTTATTTTGCTTGTGATTCAGCGGTGTTCTGTGATTTTTATGCCTAATTTTATTCATGGAGGATGTAAACGTCAAACAGAATCCCAACTGATAGACGAACAGAGGAAGACACTGGAAACGCTGGAAATTATGCCGGAATTTAAAGGACGATAGTTAACAAAAAGTTATCATTAGTGGTAATTTATGTAAAAATCTGACTAAAGAAAAGTTATTTTTTATATAAAGAAAGCGTTAACGTAAAGTTTTCAACTTGATAAAATATTAAAATTTATTTTTCTAATTGATGGCTATTTTTATCTCTGGAACTTGAGGATTATCGAGAAAATTTTATTTTTCTTAACAAACATTTAGCACTTTTTCTTCTTCTTTTAAGTTTAAAATTTGCCTCATGTTACTCATTATTATATCTAAGTTTTCGTAAATGATTTCACGCCAGTATGCGAGTAATGGTGAAACTTTTAAAAAGTAATGCACGCTGCACTATTTTCGGGCCATAATGTGTGTTCTCAAAATGGGCGTTTGCGTTCTCGCAACATTTAAGTTGATTAGCATATCAATTTCTGGCACGTAATGTGTGCAATGTGGTAATAATATCCTTGAAATAAAACTGTCAGTGCATAGTTCCTGTGCCGGCATAATGTTTGTCAGCATTTAAGTTGACGCGGGGAATACTCAAATTACCTCTTACCCCCATCAGGTACCTCTATCGGTCTCATACTCATTATCAAATACTTTCTTTCAAATGCTCACAGCGGTCCTGCAAATACTATATGAGTAAATGCGAGGAAATATTGCCTTAAACTTTAATTTTACCTACTTTGTAATTTAAATCTAAAACATGTCACTCTTTATTTTTAAATTACAAAAATTCGGATCAGAGAATTCAGAAGAGTATTTGGCGAGTGTACCTATACTTTCGATAAATTATTCGCAGGCTAATACATTTATATGGAAGGGTTAAATTTTAAAAGCGGTAGATAGTGTTAGTCTTTTTGGACACGTGGGAGCCAACCTGATGTCCGGAATCATCCATGTGCTTCAGAAAAGAGCTGTGTATGCGCCTAACTTCACCTTTTCCTAGCCATGCCGGGAGGTGTTCCTCTATTCTTTTGGATACGCGCCGACACGTGCGACGAATATAACCTGCTTCACAGGAGCAAGTAAATTAGTAGAGGTACATAGACGTGGTTCGAGCTGCTAACCTATCCTTACCTTCCCCATTTAAGATTCGGCTGGTTGCGAATAATACCCAGACTCTGGCCACGAGTTATCCAGGTCGTAAAATGCTCTTCTGAACACTCTTTTTGCGTGCGAGTTACGTACTTGTCTTAATGCAAAAGCATCAAACCGCACTGCACTTATGGCAGAGTTTCAAAAAGCTGTCAATTAGGAAATAGGTTTGATTATTCACTATCCGACTATTTTTCACTGCCCGAAAAATTGCAGCGACGAGGGCTTTCGAATGCCTGTCATTCCAAACTTTTGTGCAAAATTACACACGGCGGCAGCGGTTCTTAGTACGGCGCATTCCGTGCGCGAGAAAAGTGTGAATGCCGACAAATGCCTTTTTGTCCACACATTTTGTGTGCCGCCGCAGATTCTGCCAATCTGTACCCCAAAGGCACACCTAGTGCGGTTTTAAAAATGTTTACAAGTACACTATCCTGACGGACAGTTTGGAGCGTGTATTATTATGTATACAAAGTCGCCAATGTCGGTTTTTGAGGGGTCCGACAGTATTCCCATTCATTGCAACATTTGATAGGTCTACACAGGCTTCCACCAAGAACAATAGGTGGTTCTTTTGACAAAGAGCCCTGCTTTCTCAAAAATCAAAGCATTTACAAAAACTGTCTCTTGGCGACGCAAAGCCTTTGAAGATGCCTTTGTACGACCTACAAGAGAAGGACTATACCAGAATGCTTACATCGAACATAAAAGAGTTTAGGCTACATGCCAACGGTACATTTTGCTTCACATACTGTAAAATATGCTATTGGATAAATCGTTGTTAATCAATGGGTTTTCGAAATAAGCCGCCGTTTTTTCTCCTTGCGTTTGCATGTTATTTTCTTATATATACGTCGATTTGCTTACTTTGCCCTTTATGAACCGATTTCGTTTATTTTAAGTGCAATGGGGTCCCGAGTACACGAGATCGCGAAGATAGCGCCGTTTTGAAAGCAGTCCAATTTGGCCTATATTTGTCGAATTTTCCAAGGACGTTTATCCACGATGACGACAATTGCAGTTATTGATGTTTTTTGCTGTTGATTTCCCGATGTTGTGTGTGTTTTGAGCTTTATTTTATTCTGTGTGTATCGAGGACGTTTTTGCTGAAGATTTCGAATGATTTTTTCAAAATAAAGCTTATTCTCCTCTCGCTCAAAAAACAAATGATAGTATTGTATTTTGCGAAATATATTGCTTAACAACAACCCTAGTTTGTACTGCAAAATAAAGAAGGGTGTCCCCCATAAGATGCAGGTGTATGCACGAATTTTGTTAGCCATCAAAATATGCGCAGAACTGCTCAGCTTCCATTAAATAGCTTCTATTCTTATATAACTGTTGGTGCCATTTTTCGAAGTAGCATATATATGTACCGGATGCAAGCGGATTTTAAGCACAAGATCCTACAATTTTTACGCCTGTAGTGAACGATCCGTTGCCTACTGGTTGTTCAGGAAGTGACTAAATTGTTATATAGGTTAACTTCGGTATTTGCACGAGAACCGGTGCTTTCTATTTGGCATGTTCGCCGGCAAGAATTATGTGCATATCGAACGCCACGCTTCAGCAAACCATGGTCCCTGTGGCCTGGTGTGCGCTGGTAGTTTTCTTGGATCTGATGCTCTGTTGGTTTATGCCCTTGCGCTCCCTCTGGATTTACAGGGCGTGTATGTAGGTGCCCAGTTAATGGTATCTTCTGTCTGATCTCAACTGTCCCGCTCTGTCTTGGGCCTCGACAGAGGCCGCCACATCAGTCACAGCTAGCAGCCATCGTCAGCCCTCGTTAGCGGCCAGGTGAACGTTCAGCAACGAATGTCAATATTCCCTGACCTAAACGGGCGAGACAACGAGCTCTGGGCTCAATGGTTAGGGCATTTGACTCTGATCAAAAAAAAGTCGTGAGCTTGAGGCTCGGGTGGGCCACCACTTGGGTCTCGATATAACTGGCTGATGAAGGCTAATAAGCCAAAATAGCCATCTCAATCTCCCATGTCTTCGCCGGTAATACTGTCTACTCAGAACCTCTCGTTTATGCGGACACGGCTGGCTGACAGACTGTCGGCAACTCGTCTTACAAAATTACGACCGTCAATATCCATCCTGCGGCTGGCAGCATGCTGGACTCTGGACCGTTGACCAGCGCACGCGAATTAGTTTATAGTGATAGTGGACTCGCGAGGTATCTATCACACCAACTCCCCTAGCTCACTGAGAAAGGCCCGCTGTCCTGATTGAATCCATAAAACCGACCGACGGATTAATCGCACCCCTTAGTGGCTTCTCGAATCGTCAAAGTGGGCTTGAGCGAGAACACGCCTGAGTCGGCCTTGAGGACGATTGGCCGCTTTGGACAGCCCTGATTGGCCGTGAACCACGCACTGCCGTTGGTGCGGATGGGATACTATTTGCGAGGTGCAGTGCGTACCTCGAGTCTGGCGTAGATCCATTACGCTATCCCCTATCCTCCCCTCCCCCCAGATGTGACGTTTCTTGTGAGAGCGCATCCTCATCAGCGCTTACTGTGGCATTATTTGACTCCCTGCCGACCCCCACGTCGTCCGTTTTGGGGGCGAACACCTGATCGCATCCGTGTGAAAGCAGAAGCAGATGTAAACCCTTTAGCACGGTGATTTCGTCAGGCTTCACTGTTTACTACTGAAGAAACCTGCCTGATTATGTGGTCGGAAGCCGGTTTGTTGTTGTTGTTGTTGTTGTTTTGTCGTCTGCTGTTTTTTCGAGAAGTGATTTGCTGTTTTGGGGGCGAGGAGTCTCGACCCACCAGCCTAGTTGATGATACTGTCAGAGAGAGGTGGATTTACAGTCAAGATTCGTGAACAAGACTTAAAACGCGGCTGCCGGAGTAATTAACGCGAGCACGCAATCCCAGTCACCTAGAGCACGAAACCGCGTTGGCTCTGGACTCAGCGTCCGTATATAGTCTGTCCTTTTTAATTTGTTCAGGAAGAAAAGATCGAACGTGAGCTGATCTTTCGGGACGCTAGAGGAGTCAGCGTGGAGGGAAAAGACTGTGACCAACTGAACCGCTATCTCTGTTATGGTAGAGGTATGATGAATAGCACATTTTATTTAGGTTAATGTCCAGGCTTTTGTCTTACGGATAGGGTTAGGGTAAAGTTTATGATTGCCTATAACGAAATAAGTAAATATCTATGCTGAAGGACATTTTCGACAAAGATATGGGACACTAAAATGGCAATTTCTGCCTCATTAGGCGTCATCAGCTAGTGAAACCCAACTTTAGGGTTGCAGCAGATATTACTGCCACACCCCAGTTTTGAACTCGCGAGCTCTCCGGTTAGGGCGAACGTCAGAACTATTGAGCCACGAGCTCACAGTCTTGACGGTATTAGATCGGGGACATATAGTTACAGATAGGCGTACACTGATCAGTTAAATGACACACTCATTCGTCCATGTTGCCATTACAGCTCCCACTCGAGCCTCCGACGCGAGGTGGCTAGGATATAGACAGAAGAACATTATACTATTGTAAGCTACATACACGCGTGCAACAATAGGTTTAGTAGTGCATCTCAGATATCCCTCAGTCCCAGCAGTTTTTCCAATGGAAACGCTGATTTTAGGGGGTTACATTGGTGAGAAATTAGGAAAGGCAGTGGAATGGACTTAACTAATTACTATACGCATTTTTATTTTATTGTATTCAGAAATGTTATTGATTAATATTTGTAGGTTTTCATAATCTGTGTTATCTTTTAACGTGTAGCGGAAAAACGAAAGAATTGTGGAAATATAAATGCATCTTTCTTGAAATTCCTTAAAAAACAGAAACGGTGGTTATGAGTTCGTCTACTTTAACTTACCTGAGGTTCAGCTTACTGTACGGGAGTCAGATTATCATGGTCCGGGGCGTGAAGCGCAACACATCTTCAATTTTCATGCCTCGGCGGACAACAAATTAAACTATATTTTTACTATTTACACTTCTAAAAATTTTATTCACTACCTATCCTATTTCCCGACCCCCAAAATCTCTATAACCACCATTTCGGTAGGTCCAAATGCTTGCAGTAGGGGTGTATGCGGTATACTACTTAAACTACCTCTGCCTAAACGTCATTGACCTTTTTGTCTTCCCAACGAAACAATTATTTTATAGTAGGCTCATAGACTTTTAATTTACATAAGCCGTTCTGAGCTGCTATTCGTTACCTTTAGGTTATTACGATTAGCGTATATATGGTGTGCTATTGACGATTCCTCTGCCGCTCTTGTCAAATGCGTTTGGGTTGCAGTCAATGCACTGGCGATTTTGTCACGAATGTGGCTGTCGCAGTCCCGGAATGCAAGGATGAAGCGATCAAGGCATATCACTTCGAGCAGATAATACTCACTTGGGATCTCAACGCGATAGAAAAACTCAGGAAAATCTCTTATCAGAGAAGAATGCTTTGTCACAAGAGAAAGCCCGTGAAAACTCAAGTCATTAGGAGTGCGTCCGGCAAAAGCTTCAACATCTGAATCAGTCGAACGTGGGAGTTATATTATGTTTAAAAGTTTGGTATTTTTAGCTCCCACAAAAAAGCTATCCAACAGTACCATTACTGTTTCCTCCCTCCCTTACCGAAGCTGTCCACTTTAGGGCGCGACAATCGATCGGTCAAGGTCACGGAAGCGTGCTCAGTTCCCTCTTTGTGCTGATTGGCCAGCCTTCAGCTCATGACATTCCTCCCGCCCCCATTCCATATTTCCCGCTGGGTCTATAGGACTCCTCACTTGTGCTGCCTCCCGTTTTTAGCACATGCCGTGTCTGCAATCAGCCTTCTGTTTTTTTTACATGACAAGGAAGGCTGTTCACCATTGGGAGTCCGTAACGTTCTCATCCCAGCGCGCCTTCGGTCTTACTGTGCAAGCATGGGTCCCTAGCCCACTTCGCCTTTGATGTAGAAAATTGTAAAATTTTCATGGCCGAGTTTACTACAGCAATTTACAAAGCTATCTCTATGCAGAGGACTGCCGTTTAGCCAATAGCAGCTTTCGCAGGAAGGTAAAAAAGCGAAATGTGTCGTTGGCACGCAAAATAAACTCGTTTAGATAAAGTCTTTAATGCGAGCGTTTTGGCATATTTTTTCACTCATTCTCTCGAATGTCCCAAAAACGTATCTTCAAAGGCCTTGCGTTGCTAAGAACTAGTTTATTGTAAATATGTTGATTGTTGAGAACGAAGAGCGTCCGCTAATTACTTTGCGAAAATAGCACTTATTTTTCTATTTGTTCCTGGGAAGGAGTCCGCGCAGACACGTTTAAATGCATGTGAATCCCATGGGCCGCCTCGACAACCGGCATAAGTTACTTTGTATATGCTACAATACACTCGCCGAAGTATCCGTGAGAATGTTGTACTGTAAACATTTTCAAAAACGCGCTAGGTATGCCTTTGGGGTATAGAGTATCAGAATCTGTGTACGCATGCATAGCGTGCGGACAACAGGGCCTTCATTAACATTCACACCTTACGCGCACAGAAGGTGAATATGGAATGCAAGGTACTAAGACATTTTGCGTCCATTTGTGCTTTTGCACAAAAGTTTGGACTGTCAGTCTTTCGAAAGCCTGCATCAGCGGAAATGTGGTGAAAAATGATCGGTAAGTGAATTATCAGATTTCTCCTAGTTGCGAGTTTATTTTAAACCTGGGCCACAAATTCATTGTATCGGCGTGTTCCCTGTATAGATGACATTTAAAACCACGCAGTACGTATTATAGTTTAGTTTATGCCCGGATAAGTATTTTCAAGTTTTATTATTTGGCAGAAAGACAAATAGGCAACCTGCATACCAATAGAGAGTGACTTTTTGATGAATATTATACAAGGGTTATAAGTAACTTTGTAGGCGATAGTTTTTTGCATCTAGTCCGCTGCGAGTAAAACAGGTACAGTGATAGGAACCAAATGGAGAGGGGTGGGAAAATGGCAATTTTGGGCGCGTTAATTAGATCCAAGCGTGATTAAGTTCACAGTGCATGGTGAGCATCGTAGCTCAGTGGTAGAGCGTTGGCTGCAGGAAATCCCTCTCTACTTTTTGGGATCGATTCCTACCGAGGCCGCGAGCGTTTTCACAATTGGATCAACTGAATTAAGCAAATCTGCCAGACCCTTTTAACAATGTTCTCTATGGTAAAGTAAACACTCCTTAACACTATGCCGGCACAGGACCTATGCTTTAAAAATTCAATTTTCAGGATGGTGCAGAAATCCTTGGGTGCGTAGTAACAACAATGAACATTGCACTTCCCTGTAAGCAATACTTCGAGCAGCTAAACTGGTATGACAATGCTGATGCTAATGTGTGGACCACACATGAGGGAACATGTCCGGCTGATCCTTTGTTTGAGTAGGAGGTTTACAAGCGAAGATCAACTCCAATAATATCATGTCATCAGGACATTATCGAGTGGATCTCTTTCACAATAGTATGCGAATGTAACAGTACAAAGCAGTAAAAGGAGTAAGTCATCGCTTGAGGGCTGAGCTGTATTAATACCATTTTTCATTGATTTACTAACAAAACTAACGGAAACTCGTAGAAGAGCTCAGCCTTTTTTACTCGAAAACTCGTTTCGGAGCGCAGTGGGGAGAGTGTGGTTTAAAGAGTAGGGCTACTAAGATTCCAGAACCGACGACGTCTGACTGACGCTGTAAGTGCCCTGCGCAACATTTAGTAGTACGCTTTATTCGTGGTAAGGGTTATTTATAAACAATATCACAGTAGCAAAAACGCCGGGATTGTGATATATGGGACCGTTGGAAAAAAGGGGTTGTATGGGTGGGGCATATCAGCGGAGGGAAAATATATAAAATCTGTAAATAATAAACTAATAAAACGAAAACTAAACAACAATGACCAAAAAAGACTAAAAGTAAACTAAACTTAACCAAGCAAACTAAGCTTACTCATGCTAACTCAACTTAAAATAAGCTAAAGTAGAGCTAAAAAAACTAAAGAAAAAGGTTATGAATTATTAACTAAAATAAATAATAAACTATAACGAAATAAGTATTTAACTTATATGTTAATCTTTAGTGTTGTTTACACAGAATCCTGACGAACTTCAGACTGTTGCTTGCGTTAGAGAGGCTAATTTTTTTAAGGGACGGAATCCTATGGCAGTAGCCGAGTCCGTGAGACGGTCGGGATCATAAATCCTCCTAGGTCCTACATTGCCGCAAATTGGAAATCTGAGCTGCAATCCATTCCAGGCAATAGCATGATGAAAGCCACTGCTGGTGGGACTGTCGAAAACGCGGGTTTCGCGAGCAGAGTTGGTCTAGTGAGCCCTATCAGGTATGCATTTGATGCGCAGTTGAAAGCGGTTCATGTCACGCAAATCA